>DWTU01000708.1:0-15738 GCA_018251515.1 Cecropterus confusis
TTGCCTAAACGTGGTCGCCACTCGAGGACCTTTCTTCCCCGTCGGTTATCGGTCCTTCGAGCGATGTGGCCGGCCCATTTTTTATTATAATTTGAGTCAACTCGTTCGGAAACAGTGAATATTTTATCATGTTTTCCTCATCCCATAATAAATTCATCCAATGTTTTATTACCACATAAACTTGCGCATAACACACCATCCGATGTTATTATGTGTATCATAAAAATAGGCTAACCGGCGACATGTAAAGTGAATTAACTAACTATAAAATAAATGAATATAAACAAATATTTGTGCTCGTGAAATAATTTATGTGTACGTTTCAGTTTAATTTATGAATGTGATGAAATGAGGTTAAATGGTAAAATAATGATTAAAAAAATCTATTTTTGTGCGTATTAGATTAGAGCTATAACGGCGAATAAAAACGTCGTAAGTACCTACACGTAACATGTAACATGCCTGAGAGTTGAAAAAAGTTCTCAAAGCTGTATGAATTCTCTCAATAAATTCGCACATGAACAACGCTGGAATATGGCCTAATCTCACCTCGTACAGAGAGAAGGCCGTATTCAGTAGAGGCACAGTAATATGTTGACGACGAGCGTTAGCGTAGTTAGTAGCGTAGCGTACAAAATGATAGGTGTTTACAATTATTACCAAAGTCCATGTTTTTCGATGCGCGGAATAGCTAGTTACGTCAGCGATAAATACCTACCTATTACTATCACTCGCCAAATGAATTATTTAAGAGAGTATGTACATATTTCCTTCGTGGACGAAGCAAATAAAAGAACAATATACAAGATAGAGTAAGTAAAACGAAGTAAATAAGGCACAGTCACGCATGCACAGTCGGGCTAACCCGTGGGCCACGAAAGATGGGTTTAGCGCTGCAAGTGACAGTTGAGTGAATTGCAGTAAGTTTCGTTATAATCGGCAGCTAAATTTTGTATTCTTAAAACATACATTTGTTTTAAACACTCAACGCAGACGCTTGTAGCGGCTAGCGAATGACGTTTGAACTGGAAGTTTCGTGGCCTAAGTCTATTCAGTCCAATATATTTTAACATGTCGTGAGTTCAACTTGTACTATACAGCACACATACACTGATTTGCTCCACTTAGATATCGACGGCTATTTATCTTTTTTTCACAATATGTCCTGAGGCATCACCTGTCCCGTAATAAATACGATCAGTTAATACCAACTTTCTATTTATCAATCAATTGCCTGAAGTGCAAACACGCTTGTATTTGATTTAGTATTGTTGTGTATCTGATTTAAATATTGATTATAGGATGATTGAATTTGACTTTCCAATTTGGTGGTCTAATTTTTTTAATGTGATTAATTTAGTTTTATTTTTATATGATTCAAAACTTTTCCTTGTACTAGTAAGTACAAAATGTTTTTTAAATCTTTGAATATTTTATGCTCTTATCATTTTAACTCTAAGACTTTTGAGTTTTGTTCCGGTAGAGATCGCGAGATTTAGTAGTAAAAATATGTGAAAATTTGTTGGTTGTGACAGTTAAATTATTTTTTACGTCTCCCCATAACACTAGGAAGTCTAAAGTAATTTATCAGTATGTATCTATACTGTTTTATAATATACAGCATTTGTTTTTTTTTTTCTTAAGTGTGTCTTGAATATTCTCACTCTCTCTCTTTTGTTGAATGACGTAGAAAACGACTAAGAGAAAAAACCTAGGAGACAAGCAAGTGACTATGGTAATAATCCCCATTGGATGAGACCTGTGAATATCAGTAGACCTCAAAAGACCGAGAGATACATGGATTTACTTAAACAACATCATAAAACTACAAATAAATCGGACATAGTAAAAAACATGTCGCATATGACAGGATCAAAGTGGAAGAAGCTTTGACAGTTAACTTTGAGTCTTTGTGAGCTGCGAGCACGTGTGCTCAAGTCTATTGAATCAAAGCCAACCAATGACGAAACGACGGACAAATAGTTAAACTGGCAAAGGAAAAGGGAACAGTGGAATAGTCATGCTAGAAGAGACACAACAACAAACACGGATACTTAAGTAAATATATTTCATTGTGTCTGTTATATAACTTACTTGCTTATATTTGCAATATTATTACTATTATTATAATATCACAAATGATTTAATAATTGATGATTTAGTTTAAAGCATGTTTACTTATATCTATCAAATATAGGACTGAAACTGCCTATTCTCATAAAACTACAACCGCACCACATCGCAACGTAACGCGTGGATGAATGCAACTTTGAATGACAAAAAAAAACATAATTTTATTTAGACGAATGACATCTAAATCACTAGTGTAGATGGTACTATAGTCAGAACATTGTTGTTACGAGGTAGTCCTCGTAACATCAATGTAGCTACAAGCGATACGTCTGTCGTGAGCGGTGTCGCTTGTAGTTGCAATTTGGTCGCTCGATCGCATATTTAGATATCAATATTTTTGCTTCAGCGACGCTCTTTACACGTAGTTTTCGTATGGCTGAATACATATAAGGATCCTTATAACAGTTTTCAAAGCTCTTTTTCTTTTGTAATATAAAGGAATAAAAAATATTATTTTCGAATAAAGATATTATGCACCACCAATATAGGGTTATCAATTATGACAGTGATTCAATAAAAAATGTCACCATTATCTATTTTTTAACATTGTACGAATTTAGAATTTTACTTCAAAATGATTATTAAGGCAATTAATATAAAACTACTCTTATTTAAAGAGATCTTGAAATATCTCAATAATAAAAATGATTTCCAATTCCTTTCTGGAATATTTCTACGAAACGGTAAAGGTTTGGGCCGTATTACGGGTGCCTCTTTAAAATTTGAGCATCCGTCATTATGACGAGAAAAATACCGTACCATTAGTGGATTCCGTTGAAACGATGGCACTCAAACAGCAACGCTATAATTTCGCTGAGTCACATCAACCCCAAAGTGTCTACCCGGTCTTATTTCTGACCGACTGTAATTTTTATAACAACTTTGAAGTCGACGTTTCAAGAAGTATAACAATAACTTCCTCATTTAATCTTTCGATCTTTTAAATCTCCGTAGCAAACAAACTGCACAGGAAGACCCCATCCCATCCATCAGGCTTTTGAAGTCCACTTCTGTACAAAGACCTCCTTTAATATGAATTTTAGCCACGGATGTTACACAGAAAGACGTTTCTGCCGGTCTTCTGGATTTTTTTTTTCTCAGTCGCTTCTTACGACATTTACGGAAAAAAGGGAGTGATCATGGGAAAATCGATACTACACACTGTTGCGTATATACTGGATATTTTTCCCTTCAGCGTTTTTTTAATAAATTCAAGAAATCTAAAGAGAATTGATATCTACCTACCTATGGTCGATCACAAATGCGCTGGTACTATGAAGAGTAAAAATATGTCATATGAGTGTCACTTATTTGATAGAAAACTTTACGCTACTGTCAAAGGCAGTAATAGGTAAACGGTGCTGCTTTGAATTGATTTTATCACTTTCTACAATAAGACGAACAATCTTTTATTTTTTTTTTCTTTTATTTTTTGAAAGTGATAGGCGTTGTAGATGTTCTTATAACAAAATGTTTATTTTATTTCGATAAAATACTATGGTCTGAATACATTTTGACGGACAGAAGTGAAAAATCAAATATTTACTTACATTTTGCGTCGCACTATTGTCCGTTATAATCCTTTCTTACAATTTTCAACTTCATAAACCATCCGTTCAGCTATAAAACAAAATAATTGGTTATCTGCTCTATAGCGATGAGTTGAATGTTTTATGGGTGCTCGATAATAATAGCTTATGCACAAAACGATATACAAAACGAGATTGGATATTGGATGTAAACATACTATGAACGATCCATTTATAATCTAGTGGGTTTATAATGCCGATTAGCCAAATGATGAAGTATGTAATCAAAGCAGATTAACCTAGGGTGGTAGGTATCTAATATTATAAAGGTGAATGTTTGTGAGGGTGAACGTTTATTATTTGTTCATCCAAAAACTGCTGATTGACCTAAGATAAATTTGGCTGATAGATCCTTTATCACTTGAATTTATGCAGAGGACACTCTTTACCAAACCATGTGAACAATCTAGTTGGTAAATAAATATTTATGAGCAAAGCCGCTGAAAGAGTAAACATAACATAAACATAAACGCTTTGTACACTCATATCCCCACAGGAGGATTCTCTCCTGTGTTGTGGGTGCCATAGACACATAAAGACGAATACACAAACACCCAGACTCAGAACAGAAACCTAAACTCATAATTCAGATGTCTATCTGGCCGGGGATCAAATCCTGGACCCACTGCGTGTCAGACCAGTATGGTGACTCTCCGCCACGTGGTTCGTCAAGAGAGTAAGAGTATCGTAGAACACATATTTTATTCGTATATAATTGACACTAAGTGACTACTGGTGACAATCAATATATGAAACTTTGTTAAACATATGCATAGTACCTATAACATGTTATTGATGTCACGTAGGTGCAAATAAATTTGCGGACATGTTTAATTTTACTTTACTCACCGTTTTTTCGAAGTATAATACCACGATTTCAATATTTTCCATTACATGTGCTTACATATGCTTGATCATCAGTTTTAATTGCCAAACACTAAAAGGCAGACTATACAGTATAGTTTTATAATAGTTTCAGTGTATATTAAAATAACTAAGATAAATTGTGCATAAAAGGTCAAGTAAAACTAAATTGAAACACAGAACAGAGTTGACGTATCAAAAAATGTTCTTCTGTCATAAGTTATGAAGACTGACTGATATAAATGACGCTCATAATTGAGCTGCACGGTAAAATGTTGATATTCAAATCAAGTTCAAATAATAGACGAACTGGATTCCGGACTTCTATTTTTACAAAATATTTAGATGTTATTTTTGTTGGCCTATCGAAAAATATTATTTTTATGATCTCTTAACACAAATACATATGAGTATACGAGATAATATTCCATTCTGAATTAATTTCACCTGGTGAATTGGTTTTGTAATATGTAAATACATTTACTTAATAAAGCAAATAGTCAATAGTTAGGCACATTACAATAATAATAATAATAATAATAATACTCTTTATTGTACCCAAAAATAAAACATAACAAATAAACATACAAATTTAAAGATCAATACAAAAGGCGGCCTTATCGCTAAAGAGCGATTTCTTCCAGACAACCTTACGGTATGGAGTTAAAGTAAAAATAAATATAAGAATAGGTGAGGTGCAATAAGGTAATTTTAGGAGTGAATTAGCAAGATAATAAATAAATTAAGGAATAAACCATAGTTATTAAGGCAATAATAAGAGAAGGACGGCAAAAACAAAGATAAAAAGGATTTTTGATTGTAGAAGAGATATATACTTAATATATATAACAGAAATCAGAAGACAGAGTTAGAGTTGAAGATAATAAGATTTAACAAGATTTTTAAAAGAGTATAGAGACTGAGCATTTCGTATAGATACAGGAAGGGAGTTCCAAAGACGGATAGCTATGACAGTAAAGGATTTCTTGTAAAAGGAAGTAGAATGGGAAGGAGTACACAGAGCAAGGTTTTCAGTGGAGCGGAGAGATCGGTCATGGGACAGGTGACGAAATTGGAAACGTTGTTTAAGGTATGGTGGGGAAATCGGATTAAATAGTATACAGTAAAGAAGAGACAGAATGTGAACATTTCGGCGAAGGCGAATTGGGAGCCACTTGAGCTTAGCGCGATATTCTGAGACATGGTCATATTTCCGTAAACCGAATATGAACCGTATACATAAGTTTTGAAGACGCTCAAGTTTATTTAATTGCTCCTCAGTAATGTCTGGATAGCACACATCAGCATAGTCAAGTATTGGAAGAAGTAGAGACTGTGCTAGCATAATCTTAGTGGGAATGGGTAAGACATTTTTTAACCTACGGAGGGAGCCTACTGATGCGAACAGCTTCTTACTGACCTCAGTGATCTGCGGAATCCATGACAGATGCTGGTCCATGTAAATGCCGAGATTTTTAACTGTTTTGCTGTATGGAATAATGACGTCATCCAGTGTAATCGATGGTAACTGGTGCCACTCGATCTTAGACGTCAGTCGCGTACTTCCTATAATAATGGCCTGAGATTTGGAAGGGTTTAGCTTGAGGCCATAGGTCTTACACCAAGTCGAAATACGAGTCAAATCCGCATTAGTAGTGAAGATGGCACTGTGCAAGTTATTTAAACTGGCCTGACTGTATATTTGTAAATCGTCTGCATATAAATGGTAGAGAGAAGTAAGGTGGAGACCAATAGAATTAATGAAGATAGCAAAAAGGAGAGGAGACAACACGCCACCTTGCGGTACACCGGCAGTAGTATTAGACCAGTTGGAAAATTTGTCATCTAATTGAATACGCTGCCGGCGCCCATACAAGTAACTATGAAACCAATCAATTGCCGTCGGAGATATGTAGAGTGAACGCAATACCCCTAAGAGGACATCAAAATCAACGGTGTTAAACGCATTACTGAAATCCAGCATCGTAAGTACAGTTAACTGTTGATTATCCATGCCCATGCGTACGTCGTCTGTGATTTTCAACAAGGCAGTAGCCGTACTATGACCTGGACGGAAACCGGATTGCAAAGGATTAAGTAGGGCGTGAGTAGAAAGGAAGGAGCTAAGCTGTTTATGAATTAGGCGTTCAAGGACTTTGGACAGGAAAGGAAGTATGGATATTGGTCTGAAATGCACGAAGTCCGAGGGATTTGGTTTTTTGGGTAATGGGATTATGTGGGCATCTTTCCAGGAAGACGGGAAGGACTTATTACAGATAGAACTATTTAGGATGGATGTAATAACAGGAAGAATTAAGTCAAGGAGAGGTAAAATCATCTTACGGCTGATGCAATCACTACCCACTGCATTAGATGGTATAGAGTGTATAGCGCTCTCGACATCACGATCAGAAAATTGACTAAATGAAAATAAAGGAGTATTTGGATTGGGAATATGTGAAAGATGATTTATAGTTTTTTCTTTTGTTTCGCTATCAATGCAAGAAGTAACGGAAAAGTGACAATTTAAATTGTTTAAGTTCAAATTGAGGGGAAGAGAACTTTTCGGTGATTTCCCAATACCCAATTTTTTCAGAAATTTCCATACCCTACTTGGGTCTTCATTTTGAACGGATTTGTGGATGTGACGTCGTTGTAAATCTCTACACATCATATTACAGCGATTTCTAGCTGATTTGTACCGATCTAAATTCTCAGTACTTGCATCTGACTTATATTTCGACTTGGCAACTTTTTTCTTATTTATGAGGATTTTAAGGTCTTCAGTAAGCCATGGAGCTGGTGGGTGGCGGATACGAACTGGACGAACAGGGGCGTGCAAATCGTACAATTGAACCAATAAGGAATTAAATAGGTCTACCTGCTCGTCGACCGTACCTGCTCTTTTTATCACACTCCAGTCAATATTAGTTGCATCATATCGTAGTTTTTCAACGTCCATCCCACTGAAATTACGCTGAAAGAGAATATTTGACTTAGCTTTCGGAGGTCGGATTTTATATGACAAATAAAGAAGGTCATGGTAAGAAAATCCCTCAGCAGCACACTGGCCATACTTTGCAATGTGATCTAATGATGATACGATCATTAAATCGAGCAGAGATGGGTCACAGTTCGGAAAGAAGTGCGTTGCACTCAGAGGTAATATGTGTAGATTCGCAGCATCGACTAAGGACTGTAATCTATGAGATCTGACATCCTGCTTGAGTAAACAAGTGTTAAAATCACCCATAATAATGGTATGGTCGAAAAGAGGACAATGGTCTTCAAGCAGTTTGTCTAGGCAGGCGAAGTAATCAATGCTGAGTGAGGGGCTATAAAAAACACCAAGAAGTAGTTTGGAATTTGAAAGATGGACTTCCAGAAAAAGATGTTCAGATTCGTTCCCAGAAACAACCTGCTGTGACATACTTATTACTGAAAAAGGGATTTGAGAACGAAGGTAAATTGCAACTCCCCCACCGCCCCGAACAGTGCGATCGTTGCGGATTAAATTGAACCCTGGAAGAGAATATGCCGTAGATGGAAGACATGGCTTTAACCACGATTCTGAAACTAGAATAGCATGAATATGTGTGCTATCAAATGTTGACAACAGATCGGGGTAATGTGCTGGAATGCTCTGTGCATTAATATGGACAACATTAAAATTTTTCAGTACATCTGAGAAATAGGAATCTAATGTTACGTTTAATGGCGGAATACTTTCAAAGCTGTCATTACTATTTAACCCGTCAGAGGCAGAAGAGAAGGAAAGTGGACGCTCATTGCTCTCGTTTAATGCCATGATACACAATAAACAATACCAAAATAACTACAATATATAATATAAAATAAAAATAAATAAATAACAAAATAAAAATAAATAAATAACAAAATAAAAATAAATAAATAAATAACTTACTGTAACTCCTACCTACCAGCAGTGTAGAAAGAAATCGATTTTACTAACTTTATACAATAATAATGGTAATAATAATAAGCATTATCAACCATATGCATATTATAAAACTTGATTGTAAAATGGGCCAAAACGTTGGAATCCATGGTTGTTCTAATGATAATTTGACAGATGTCAATACAAGCCGTAGAACTATTGTTGTCAGTGAGTTGCAGACAATTTATATAAACAAAATATGTAAATAATTAGTGAAAAGCAAGGTGAACATAAAATAATAAATATTGTACTACCGCGCTTGCATAACAAATAAACAAAAACAAGTAGTGGATCAATTAGACTGGACAGGAATTGAAAAATAATAATAACAACAACAGAGGTCTTAGTGAGAAAAGCTGAAGAGAAAAGAAAATATTAAGCATAAGACAGAAGGCACAGAAGAAACATACATAATAGCTAGATTACTTATTTCTTTTGAAGCCGCTTGGTCCGAGTAACTTCTCTGCTATCGTGGGGCTTACACGTGCTTGGAGCTGTCTGCAACGAAGAGGCAGGTGCCGGCGCGCTAGGGATAGCTTCGAGCTCCGCCAGGCATTCCACCCGGTGGTGTGAGTCATCCGGAGCCAGCACATTGATGACACCATCGCGGGTCCAGCACTTGGTGATTCCGTAGAGCTGTCTAGCCCGCATGAATACACTGTGGCGGCTCTTCGTCAGGAACTCGGACTGCGTGACGCCTGAACCCTTCAGTTTGGCCTTGGCGAACCAGATTTTATCCCTTACCGAGACCTCTTTAAATTTCACAAGTAAGGGTCTTGGCCTTTTCTCTGTGGGACGTCCCAAACGATGACACTGACTTAAGCTGTTTGTTGAAAAACCGGATATTTTCAGCTTACTCAATATAAGATTTGACACAACTTCAGTTGCAGCTACACCTTTATCTTCTGGCACTCCATGGAATAGAAGTATCTTACGCCTACTTCTCATCTCCAGGCGTTCCATTTGGCGAGCAACAAACTCAATCTGCTTTTGTACTGTATCTAAAGCAGACAGTACAAAGAGCCGGAATGCTGCAAAATCTGTTGCAAGTGCTGATGTTGATGGCGTTGAAGAGCTTTGTTGCAATTGTTTTTGAAATTCATCCATCTTGCAAGTAAATAGTTCGGACATGGCAGTTAATGAGCCTTGTAGAGAGTCCATTGTCTTGTATTGTTTGTGCACTTAGTAAAAAGTTAAAGTTTAATGTGGAATTAAATGCTGGGTGGTAGGTGGAGTATCACAAGTACATTAAGGATATGATATGTAATTACAACTATTTTAAATAATTAAAAAAAGTTACAACCATAAAAACTTGTATACACTTATTCACACCTACCCGCGTAATCTGTATAGTTCAGAGCAGAAATCTAAACTCATCATTCCGATGTCTGTCTGGCCGGGGATCGAACCCGGGACCCACTGCGTGACCGCTCCACCACGCGAGTCGTCATATGCTACTTCAATATTACAAAAATAATCTTTTTATTACTAACTTATTCCTTCGGCTCCGCCCGCTTCGGTCTCGTTAGTGACGGTAAGGAGTATCTTATGTGTTAATCTTAGGCATAAACAATGTGTGTACCAAATATCAGCCAAATCCAACAAGTAGTTAAAGAGTAACAAATATCCATCTATTCTCATAAACATTCGGTTTTATAATATTGATAAGATAACGAGATGGCTCAAAAGCTTAAAAGTCGAATCTCCAAGAAAGGAAATCCTGATTATCGCCCAGACATACCACTATGTTTCCATTGTGAAAAATTTTTATCTACACGCACACACTAGGGTGTCCCACCCTAAGTAAGGAACATCCTTGTTAAACAATTTTTTAGAAATTCGAAATGCGTACCTTCTAATTTTATCATAAGTACAAAAACATATTACTCGTCCAAGCGAACTAGACGAACGGGCAGAATGCTGTCTCCCTCCCCGGCCTCGCCTCATGCCCCGCTCTCGTCCTAGTACCGTTCACAGCTAAACTTTCGAAGAAAGAGATATTGGCGAAGATTTTCAATTAATACTGTTACACATAGCGCTTCTGTTTTACTGGTAACAATGTTTACATATTTCATGTTTAAAAAAAAATATTTTGGTACCCTTTTGTTATTTGTTTCAGTTATATCGTTTAACAGTCTACTGGGGAGTGGCGCCTTATAGCCTATTTTCAAAATTGCAATAAAATGGTGCATACTTATTGTTGCAGTAAAAATGAACGAATACCGCATTTCACATTTTGTGACAAAATAAATAAGCAAAGATTGTTTTTTTGTACTCATGAGTTTTTGTTAGAATAATAGAATTTGTATTCGAAAAACCTTATTTTAATATAATATATATATATAACAATATTTCAAATTATAACGCTTTCTGCACACATAGCCCAACACTAGGATTATCTCTTGTGTCGTGGATATCATGGACACGCAAAGCCGAATACACAAACGCACAGACCCAGAACAGAAATTCATCTAGTCAGACAAGGCATCACCAAAACATTACTTTGAAGGAGACCTCCACACCTGTTCTTTAGAGCTTACCTTCCCGTATCATCTGGAGGATGATCCCGGCGGCCTTCCTCGCCATCTTCTGACCCACCATCCCCTGGGAGACAGCTCGGGGTTCCAGCGAGTCATCGAGACCCAGGCCGCGTATGTGTGAGTGAGCTCCGATGCGTTCTATGCGGGTTATTGAACGCACCTCTTGTACTTGAGCGGCGGCTAGAGACTGAATGGTAACATTTGGAAAGAATCTTTATTTAAGAATCTTTATTTCCAATAAGAAATAAATAAAATTTTGAAATAGAAACTTAATACTATGTAATATGCAATTTTGGTTGGCAAAATTACATCACCGCAAACTAAGAGTAGGTTTGTATGTACGTGTGTGTGTTAGTGTGAGTGTGGGTATGAGGTCGATCTGGTATTTAAAAAAAACGCTTTATACACTCATAGCCCCACACTAGGATTTTTTTCTGTGTCCGTGGGTGCCATGGACACACAAAGACAAATACACAAACACCCAAACCCAGAACAGAAATCTAAACTCATCATTCACATGTCTGTCTGGCCGGGGATCGAACCCGGGAGCCACTGCGTGTCAGACCGGTGTGGCGACCGCTCCGCCACATGGGTCGAATAAGTCCTGACTCAAGTACGTTTTTTCTGGAATTCGTTGTATTTGCACTTAGGTCACTGTTATTCTAAAGGTGCAATATGACAGTCTTGTCAGCTACTATTCCGTATATTTATTGTTCAACGGATGGTGAAGATAGATGTAAATAGGAACATATTTAACTTAAATAACGTTAGAAGTCTTAAAAACTATGCCAAAGTTATTTGGAATTAATTGCATACATTTATTAGTCATTGCAAGTAATTTTATAAATGTAATAAGTACGTTTACAGTACGAGAATTAGGAAAGTATTTTCATGTTATAGAAAAAGCAGATTACAGTGCATCTGATATTGTAAAAGTTAAGTTCGCTGCACAAATTTAAATAAAAAGCTCAAACGAATGAATGGTTTCTTAAAAGAAAACTATTGCACCCTTCACATAAATCGGAACGCGCCCTTAAATTGTAACATATCATGTTATTATAAAAATAATTATAATCGAGTCAGAATCCTGAACACTTCCATGGTACTGTGCTTAAAATAAAAGTTAGAAAACCCCAAGAGATATCGATACACACTTTCACAACTACTCGAATAAAAGTTAAAATTTTTCAACACTTAACTTTAATTTAATTCATATTAAAAATTTTCAATTCAATTTCCCAACACTTAAAAAAGATTAAAACTAACATCTAAAAATTGTATTTATCAATTCGCTGGGGCGCTAGCCGTACCTAATATATTACAATTACGTTTGAACTCACTACATCTACAATGACGAAAATTTAATTTCATATATTCAACGATAACAAGCAACTATCTTTCATATAGCTGTAACCATCATAAGATGTTTATTCATGTATACCATTTCCTAATATAATGTTATTTTTTATATTCTACTGCCCATAATATTTTAGGGAACATGCTACTTTATACATTTAGAACAAGAAAAGCACTACGAACATACATCTATTGTAGGCCTATGCGTGATAATATAATAAAATTGGTATACTTCGTACTTCTTGGTAATTAATATATATTATATCGGATAGATATATTCAATGTCATCAAACCAACAAGTTTCAATTCGTAACAGGTTGACCAATCGAATTCCGACGTCTTCAAGTTGTTCATAGCGTTTTCTTTCCTGAAAAAAAAACAAAAACAAAAAATTAATAATACTAGATTGTATTTCAAATAAAATCAGTGTATTTTTTTCACCTTTAGTGTTACATTTTTATATCTTATCCAACATTAAAGAACAATGTTTACTTTGCAGATCTGCAGTCAGTTTAATTTTAAAGACACATTCTACACTCTTTTCTCCTGTATCGTGGGTACCATGGACACACAAAGACGAATACACAGACACCCAGACCCAGATCAGAATCTAAACTCATCATTCAGATATCTGATCTGGCCGAACCCGGAACCCACCGCGTGTCAGACCGGTATGGTGACCACTCCGCCACGCGGGTTGTCGTCATTAAGTAATATTTGAATACGTTACAGATTACAGATAGAACATATTATCTACACAAAGAACAATATATATTTAAGAAGAATCTTTTCAAATTATCCGTATAATCGTTAACGCGTTCACTGCCCACCGACAACCGCAGATGCCCGCCGGTTAGTTACCGAATTTGTTAAAGTACCTACTATCTAATAATCATAATATTGATATACAGTCACTATATAGTATATAGTCATAACATCTTTAGTTCTTATTTTATGTTTGAACTAATGAATCTTACGATGTAAGAGTTTTCACCGCTACAGCCTTAATAGACATAAATAATAGCTAGCCAAACGACGCAAAATTTCATATGCTCACGCACAGAATCTCATATACTCTCGCATACAAAAACCATACAGGATTTTGTCATCCGTAAATTTTAACCAATTATGTATGAAGTTCTCTGTAGATATTCTCTTAATTTGCTCAAACGTAGTGTAAAATCTCCCACCAAGTCGCACTTGTATTCTGCGTAACTTTCAGAGTGCATTTTTATCACTGTAAAGGATGCAATGCAAAATTCGACTTAGTTGCTCTATTTTCTGTTTTACGCCTACTAAACCTCAATTTTAGCTAAGTTTTCAATGCAACTTTTATGAAATTAAGGTTTGTGCATAATACAATGCACGTATATCCATCGCATGTATGTATTCTTCAAATTTACATATCTTCTTTAAAGAATATAAATTACAAATAAAACAAAGTGTGCAAATCATTGCTTCTTAGGAGATCTCCAAGAATTCTGGCTGTGTTTTACACATTCTATTTGGGATTTGATATCTTTATTGTTTAAAATATTATAATGAACATTCCAAAAAAATCACATTAATTTCATTTCTTTAACATTTACTTTTTTTAAAGAACGATTATGTGGCGGATCAAGCAGAAACGTGGTCTTTACTGAAGGCACTGTGGTTCACGGTAACCTGGGAAAATAATCTTTTAATTGGAGAGAAGAAATAAGAACACGAATCGCACCAGAACATGAGGTCTAATGACTTGACTATACGAGAAACGTAACAGACAAAACGTTTAATTATGTATACGATAGCTAAATAAGGATGGCAGATTTAAGACTATATTTCTAAGTCCATAGCATAAGAGGTCTTAGTGAAAGTTTCCGGATTCCAATCAACTCCAAAATCGCTGTAGCAGAGACACGGTTTACATGTATCAGGCGTACTTTTAGCAAATTTACATGAAAATTCTCAGACGTGTGGAACGCAGCGAGGAGTAAATTCCCATTTTACTATCTGAGAATATTCGCAGCTAGTAAAGTAAGGCTTGGGGAATTCCTAAAGTAAAATTGCGAGTGCACTAATTCTGTTAGCGCAAAGGTTTCATCAGGATTTTATTAGTGAATTTCGTGGCGTTGTTCCCAAATGCATTTGCAAACCAACGTACTTAGTTTTGGTTACGTATTTTCTTAAATGTTATTTAATTAATTTAACTGGAATTGTTATTTAATATTAAGTAACATTAAAATATGTTAAACACTCTCACCACAAAAGTATATCTTTAATACCTCATTTTCTGTTCTTTGTATTTTTTAGAGATTTTGGATTATGTACGGAATTATTATCATAGCCAGTTACTGGATTCTGTTACATAATTCTTAACTTTGAAAAAATACATAATTTTAACTATACTTTTAAAATAGGTTTAATATTAATTAAGACATTTTTGCATTTATCTTCTTACTAATGTTCTAAATGCAAAATTTTTTTAAAGATGTATGCCTTTTACTCGTTCACGCAAAAACTATTGAGCGGATTTCGCTGAAAATTTGGCACACAGGATTGTACCTGGATTAACACATGGATACTCATCACCGTGGTAAAGGTGACCGAAGCAGGCGGGCGAGCTGCGGGAACAAGCTAGTTTGATAGAAGAAACTTACGGTTTCCGTCAAAGTTTAAATAAAGCAGAATATTTTGAAAACATGCTAAATCAACTTTGTCGCATGGCTTTCATTTTTACAAATTAAAATGTATTACTAATTGCCATTCGATTACCCGCTGGTTACCTAAAAAATAAATGATCAATGACAGCGATGTTCTTAACCTAACATATCAATCACTGACGTTCGATCGGCACGACAGCTGACGAGCTTTTGAACGAGATTCGATGCGAGTTCCCCCACCCCTCGGTGTTTCCATAGATATAAGTAGGAGCCAATATTAGTGTACCATGTGGGTTGTAAAACAGATATCTAAGTTTAATATGATCGTGCTTGTTGTTTAGAAATTAGTTCTTGATATTAAAAAAATCTTGTATCGTCTTTACTTTTAAGTGCTATTGAAATGGTTACGGTTCCGGGCATGGTTCCGGGTACAATCTCCGGTCAGCAACAATTAAATGATATATTGAACCCTGTATTATGGCATCCATGATACATAGTGAAGAAGGAATAACGAGTAAAGAAAGCATCTTCACGGTGGTATAAATTATTATACATGTAATATTTTATATAACTACTCACATGGCGGAGGGGTCACCATACCGGTCTGACACGCAGTGGGTCCTGGGTTCGATCCCCGGCCAGACAGACATCTGAAT
>DWTU01000709.1:0-15733 GCA_018251515.1 Cecropterus confusis
CGCACACGAAAGACAAGTACGTTGGAGAGAAACGATAAAACATGTATTGCGAGATCTAGTTACATTAGCGTTAATGGCAGAGTTGGCATGCTTTTTCATTGAGCTTTATTGAGAATGTTGATTGCAATCCTATTTATTATCTACGCTACAGGGGCTAATTAATTAGATTAAAAAAGTAAGGCCATACTTAATTAGTTTTCAATCATATAAGGTGATAGCCAGTTTCTCAAAATCTCGACACTAAAATTATATCAAACGGATTCCTATCAATTAGTTATTATTGCCCGGTTACGCATTTTGAGAAAATAAGGACTTTGATTATATCTTAAGGACTGTGTTTATATACTTATATTGGACTCTAGTTATTACTGATACGGACTATAATTGTATGTAATAAATACCTTTTTATCCAGAAGGCGACCATGTTTGTATAATAAAAGATATGCTTTGTATTATATAAAAAACGATATGGTTAAAAAATAAACAGGCAATTTTGCATAATCGTACCTAATTTCAGTTTCTCAATAAGTATATTAATTGGACAGTAAATTTATTTCCACTAACCTTCTTGTAGAGTTTGATCCAGGTGAGGTCGCCCTTAGAGTCGGTGTACTGGAGGCCAAAGAACCAGACCTCGCGGAGGCCAATGGTTTTGACGACCTGGTCGAACAGTTGCTTGCCGGTGGTCGTCTGCTGGATCGCGAACTCCAGCTCCGCGTCCATCGTCGTCACGCGGACGTTCATCTGGAAAATGTACACTTAGATTACATTCAGTTCCGCAAGATTTGATTTAATAATACATATTAATGATATATACAGTTGTCAGTGATATTATACAATGACTGTTTTATAATATTAAATAATATGATGGAATACGAATGGGATGTTATCATTATGACGATTTGATTAAAGTTGAAAGTTAACGTTGGACCAATGACCTTAAATAGACAGGTGGTAGCTGCTAGATGGGAGCAGCGAAGGACAGCGAATGTTAAGATATGCCTTAGGTGAAACCTCTGCCCAATTGTGGAAACAAAGACGAAATACGACGACGATGATAATACTTAGGATAATTTTAATTGTTGATATAGTTTGATGTAAACGACATTATAACTGTTAAAGCTCTATGTTAGTTGCCGTTCAATAACACTTTAAATGTCTAAAATTAATCGTAAATTTAAGTCTAATATCATTTTAAATAAGATTTAATGAAATGTCTTAATAGTTAAGCATTTTTTATTAAATTTATTGGTCTAGGAAAATGCTGGATGCTACCGTAACTATTTTTACAAAGTTCTAATATATAATTATGCATGTTTGTTCCTGGGAACAAACACACATAATTATATGCATCGAAATGTTTGCGAATCAAAATGTGCTAGGAACTTAACACGAATTCAACGACAATGGAGGGCCTGCACGAAGATACAGTACTAGTATAATAGCACAATCTGTTTAGATTTATATTTTAAAAGTGCTAAGACAGTTAAAAACTTTACTATTGGATCGTGAAAAACATGAAACGTATTAGGCGTATAACAACTTTCGTAAAGTTACAACTACAGTCAATAATTTTGACATTAAGTATTGATAATTAAGATGCCGAAATTAAAAACATTAATTGGGTCGAAATTGTTCTACATGGTAAACCTGCCACATGTTTTGAATTACATACAGTTATTAAACCGACAAGATTGTTCCTAGAAGGTTAAAGGTTTTAGCCTTAAGTGTCACAACTAATATGGTGTTGAAAAATGAGTAAAGGACACAAATTGAATTGAAAGCCAGTAGTTGGCGACAATAACCCTACATTATGTATTTTATACGCATAACCATGATAAGGTCAGTGCAAATACACTGAGACTAAAGACATTAGATCAGCCATTTTGTCACTAAAAGGAAGTATTGCACAATGATATTTACGACGGAAATGTTTAAAAGGAAACGTTCCTTCGTAATAGTAATCGACTCTTGACAACATGATAATGTGTTTGATGATGAGGTAAATGTAAGCCTAAATTTAAGTTAGTACAAGCCATTGTAATCAATAATTTTGAATATAACGACATTTAGAATCTCATTGCAAAACCATAAAGGATGACCACATTCAATGTACATGCTGAACTGATAGAATAAAAAGCAACCAGTCAAAAGTCCATAAATAGAAAGTGAAAACAGGACAAAAACGAGTGTTCCGAATGAGAAGTGGATGTTGTTTTGTTTGAGCTAAATTTACACGATTCCGTTGAGCCGATGCCAAGCGGATGTGATCTTCCGGGGGTGATTGTGTCATCATTATTTACAATGTTCAAAAGTTTATGTTTGGATTATGCCAGTTGAACTTAAAACACTCCACAAAATATTTTTTTCTACAAATATAATTTAGAGACAGAAACGGTTAACTTCAAGATACAAAATGAACAAATAATGCTACTGTACAACCGACCGTACAAACGTAAGTTGAAAATTAAGAATGTAAAATCCTTGAAATTGTTAAAATATATATACAAATTCAATTCATCTGTCAAGTCAAACATTAAGTAACGATAAATATACATCGTTCCGTAAAATTACATTCGTGGAATAAAAACTGAAGATTTTCTTGTATTACTCGTTCTCGGTTTGTATCGCTTGTTCATTTTCATGTAAAATTTCAAGTGCCTAAATATTTTTATTCATATATCTACATGCCCATTATATCATATTTATCATGTATATGAACAAAAACCCGACCTATTAAAAATAATTAACTGAAAAGGAAATTAAATAATTCATTTTTATGCTGTTGGGTTATTTGTCTTTATGATAATTTATTTAATTTAATGCTTTTTAGAAGTTAACGTCAATTTAGTTATATAAAAGTGTTATAATATATTTAAATTCGAAATTGCCTATTTACTAGCTTGCAATCGATATCTATAATGCAGTGATAAAATATAATGACATATACGAAGGGGACTTTTCAATGTTCGCCGGCATCCATGTTTAAAAAAATTATATAGCCCATGTAACTGTCAATTGGAACAAATCCGGCGACATCATGTATGTTAATATTCGTAAAGCCGTGCTTAATAACTGTGTAAATAGTTAATATGAATACTGAAATACTTTAAAAATTGGAAAAAATACTGTGCTGAGATCCTACCATTACCAAATACCACGATAAGATAATGATATCAGTAGTACCATGGAGCCAATGTAAATGTTCAAGTGAATAGGCCAGCTCACCGGTATCTATGGCTTTAATACTGTCAAATGTAATGCTTACAAAGTAAATTAACATGAGCGAGATTATCTGATATTAAGACTTATTGCTCGGTCATCCTATTATTAGTATTTTTGAATCAAGAAACGACCAAATTCCTTTTTTAAACCGAAATGCTTTTGCTGTAATGGATCAGTAAAAAATACTAAAATGTAATGGTTAATTACATTATCGCAAAGTAATGATAAAATTTGCATATTGTTTTTCAACGACACGTAATACACACTTGGTAGTGCTGATGATGAATCAAAGGATTCATTTATTAACAATAGCCTGTTGTCAGACTGCGATGTTATCTAGTGGATGCTGACAACAATGCACTTCAAAGTTGCATTCACTGAATGTCGTTTCGAGGCCAACAACGAGCCTTGATTCCTCCCCTATTATTAGCAGCATAATTTAAGCCCGCATACACTTATCGGTAAACGTATTTGATAATTTCGTTTTTAACAACCTTCGATTAGTTTAAGTTACGAAATACAATATCTACTGGGTATTTCGACAATCTTTTAATTTATGACCATGATGATGACTTTATAAGGAAAAGCACTTAAAAATGAATTGCTACAACATTAGAAAATATTGTTCACTATTATAACGCGCACCTCAAACGAAAAGGAAAATACAACTTTTATGCAAAGTTTGTCCAATCATCGTATCTTTAGATTTACGATAGAAGATTGAAGCAGAACATATCAATGCTGAGGCATCAGATAGGTAAGACGACGCCACTAATTAGCATATTGAAAGGCATTACTGAGAAACCAGTCGATGGAGCGTTTGCTAATCTTGCACGCGATGAATCAGTACATACAACGCTGGATGGAGATAAGCGACCGGTGCTAGCGACAATCTATCGCCTTATCGGTAAAGTAAACGGCGGATGTTTATGCAAGGCACCAGCCATTTGCTTAGCTCACTACGCACGCCAGACGTTCGCGAAATTTGTTGGATTCAGCCAAATCGTTCTTAAATTATATCCATTAGACAATCTTGATCGAGCAAATTGTATGGCGTAACGCAACTGAACTGAGATATGTACATTATGGTCCATCAAGTCATGGACGCCATTTACGGCTTCAATGCTAGCGTTATTATATTGCACAATGCTGGCTGCATGTTGTAATTATTGTATTAATAACCTAAAATAAACGATATACATAAATTGGTGTCAGGATATATATAGATTTGACCATGATCATTTATTAGAATAGTTCGAGAATGGTTAATGAGGGAATTTATTGTTTATCTGGATAGCAATTATCCATTTCCAAACAATTTCTTTTTTACATAGTAGTATTACAAGTAACAACTTGCAAGTTGTTACTTGTAATACTACTACTTGTTACTACTTGCTTGTTTAGAGAAAATACAAGGTTTGTATGCAAATACAACGATCAAAAGCCTCCAAATAAAGAGAGGTTTCGTCCATTTCTTAACATTAATGCTTCTATAGAGCTTTAAATCGGCGAACTATATTCGGAGAAAAGGTACGGTAAGTAATGCCGCAAGATAAACCGCGTGGTAACACAATACATCACGGCAAGTGGCGGCGTGTCAAGGGAATACCAGAGGCCAAGACATGCGGGCAAGGCTGATTGTAATGTATTGCATAGGAAATTTTCCAACTGTGTTCGACGTATAGTTTTTAAAATCATTGGTATGGATGCCGTGATTTCCCTGTAAGTGATATCCAAATGAGATACTTTTTTACGTAACTATATTTTTTACCTGTAACATGCCCGTTTATGTTAGAACGTTTAGAATAATTATGTGAGCTACTTATTTACTATTTTGAAATACGAAATAGTTATAACTCGAATATCACTTTTCCTTCTACCTGCTAACCATGGGTTTGTTTACAGAAACCGTGGATCTCGATGATTTCGGTTTGAATACCATAACCAAGAAAATAATATGTATACATCGATTGAGATAAAAAAAAGAAAAATGGCCGTAAGCTTAACTGGAGTACGATAATGTAAATTACCTCATGTTTACAATAAAACTCGCACCCATAAACAGAATTATGGCATGAGGGCACGTATGAACAATTCCAGAGTAATTTACTATATTAACGTTACAAATAATACCGTCACCGTGTTTGAAGAGTGCATCTCGGCTAACCAAACACAGTAGATATCGTGGTGACATCATTGCTTAACATATATAACATGCAGGATTTTAACTGTTTGGATTTCACTGAATATTAACCAATATTACCTTTCATGTACTAAAAGTTCTATATAATGTAGCCATCTAATTCTACTAAAATTACGATCTCTAGTTACTACATGTTACCTGATGTATTTTTTTCTATAGCTCACCGTCATCCCTTCCAATATTGTAAATTTAAGATGACATTTATCTATTTCAAAATTTACATCAGCATGAGGACTTTGTGTCTTGAAAATGTTAATAATAGATTTATTTCGTGTACAATTTTATCTGTGTCCATTAAAAACGACAATGTTAAATTAAAAATGGCGGAGCTAGCAACAATAATACTGAATCGTGACAGATTCACGACTCAGGCTTTAATTGCAAATGAAAAAGAGGCTATAGTAGCGTGTGATACGATGGATGATGTAATAATTTCTTACCGCATGTGTTGAGATATTACCAAGGAAACAGTATGGCAAATGGCTCCCATGTGTGGCGTGCATGTTATAAATAGACACGTTTGGTTTATTTGTATGAGATTTTAGACATGAACTTATCGAATATTACGCAAAATAATATTTAAGATGATTCTAGCTAAGAATTTGGGTTCACAGGCATTTGGCTATATTTTCTTCCTTCCATGATACAAAGAATGAATATATGTAGTATTTTCATGTTTATTAATATCTTATAAAGTCACGTGTTCCGATAAATGATAATTTGATTTGTAATTTATCAAACCACGTAAAAATAAGATTGTGCCTGAATGTCAATGCATACCGAAATTTTCATATTAGATATTGATACATTTATCGGTCATATGCGAGGGCGATTTTACAGATGTTAAGGAAAATGACAAGCGCTGCGATGAGACTATGTATAATAATAATGGCTCGGAAAGTGTTACCATTACACTAACTACTACCAATACGACTAACTTCATTGAAACAACTGTATTCGATTTTATTATTAAGTATCGTCTTTATGCTGCAATAGACATCGTATAATTTTTTTATAATACATGAAACTTAATTTAATTACGATAAAGAAATGCTGTTAGTGGGTCATGTAATAATCGTAAGGCTGTAGTTTCTGTTCAGTTTCATGGCATACGACTTGGCACTTTTTTTATACGGGAAGTAACTCTGTGGCACTTAGATGTACATTGTTCAAGGCGAAGACTGTAATTATAATCTAGTCACGTAAAAATATATACATAATTATGAAAATTATTTCTGTCGTAGGTACTTTAATATTATTAAATAATTATGATTTATTTCCATTACGTGCTAAATGTTCTTCGTAAGTAACATTGGATTTATTATTACTGCCCCGACCGTTTTATTTTGTATTCTCGGTAGTTATCTTTATTCACTTTTTAATACGAATCGAATTTGTTGTATAACTGTTTTAAAAATCAATTCTAATCAATCAATGAGTTTTGACTGTAACATTCATAGTATTGCAGACTTATTGATCCGCTAAACGCTTAACTGTTTTTATTACGTGTGTTAAGTAAGACACGTGATGTTACATCACTGGAGAGAACAATTCACATGGAACTAGTACAGTACACTATAATTAGATTAGTGTCCGTCGATCTAGCCTCACTACACCAGTATGAGTTACGAGCGTTCCTTGCTTTGTAATTGTTATTTCTTATTGAGGGCAGTGATACCTGGGTCATTTTTTTTTTAATTTCTAAAGAAATCATTTTTTTTACGTTGTTCAATCATTTCTAAGTTTTCATTTGGTCGTTCGAAATACTTCAAATAAAGATTTAAAAGGATAAATTATTAAAACATAGTGCATTATTAGAAAAACCCAATAATCATGATAGATTAACATTAGGGTACATAATTAATCTTTCACCTATATGTTGATATATGGTGAAACTTGCTCTTGTCTTGTCCAATAAACAATCGAAGAGCAACAAAGAAACAATCGGAAAGCAGATGTTAATATTTGACCATACGGCCGTTTTCACGAGGGATGTTAGCATGTAGGGGTTAAAAGACGAGTGCCGAACAGGTGTGTCGTTAGGCAGGTGTCAGTGCCACGTGTTAGAGCACCTTTCGTATGAGGATACTCGCTGATTAATTATTACTTCCATAAAATTTCGAATATCAAAACAATTCGGTAAACATTTCACTATAATATTTACGATCTCTAAAACCAACCAAATATCATCTGACTAAGCAAAAAGTACTTTTAAAAGTTCTAATACGATAAAAAATCCGAAATTAAAAGATCCTTACAACAATAAATAAACATGAAAAAATTTAGGCCTTTAATTCGCGATAATATTGGCAGTGATAAAGAATTAAGTGTTTCGGCAAGTTCATGATCAATATCTCTTGTTGATATAATCGTTACGCAAGGTTATATCGAAGTGGAGAAGAAAGAAAGGCGTTTTGAATTCAAGTTATATTTAACCAAAACAATATTGAAAAGAATAAACGTACATAAAAACTAAAAGCATCAATTGCTTTCGTTTAAGTGTCCCTTAAGATGTGTTGAATGTCAGTTGGGTGGGAAACAGTAGAGAGTATAGAAATCGTAGCCAGTGAAACGGAGTGAAATAGCCCCACATGGGCAGCGAGCATGTCGACCGTCAAATTAATTTCAAGTACACCGATAACGTAATGAATGAATTACGTGCTACCATTGACCACAAAATTATCGAGAATTCTTTGCTACTTCAACGCAGATTTCTAGGAAACAATTTTATAAAACCCTACAGATGAACATTTCAATCAACGATCTAAGGTAAAAGATATGAAAAGTGGGCAAAGTGAATTTATTATTAAAAAGAGAAAAAATGGATCTTTAAATAGTTTAAAACAATATATATATTCATCTTATGTATACAAATGAGGAAGTAATGTTTGGAAAGCGGGTTTACGTAGAAATTATATGAATATGGGAAGACTTTCCACGTTATATAATGAAAGTAAGTACAATTTATGAAATAAAATTCAGTTTAATATTTATAGTGAAAGTTGTTACTAAAAGCGAAACCAAAAGGAATAATTATTTAAACGGAATTGGGTTTTATATTCGATTAACCTTATTTTATAATTGGACGTTATGTTTAACCATAACAAGGTGATTTCCAAGAATGTTCAACATATCTGTAGACCTATGGTAAATCTAAACTAAACCCATGTCAGGTTGTTGTCGTTAATGGATTTAACCTATACATCAATAGAATTTTTTAGCCCGTTTTGGTAATTTCTTGGAGGATTTAAGTTCTGTGGGTAACAAAAAACAAGGTTTTATTAATGATATGGCTGGTCACACGATTACACATTGAATCATACATTACGTTTGAAAACAACGAGCGATTAGTAAGTTTTTATACCAAGAAACAGGCTTTTGGATAGATGAGGAAAAGCCTTGAAGATTCATCTACGGTGTAAAGTGCGTTGGTATATATATAGTAGGTAGTCAAATTATTTGCTACCAACAGTCCATTCGAAGTTTATGCTCAAATGTAATATACTCGAAACGTTATCGCTTATACCCTAAACGGTGAATAATTATTGTAATAATTATAATAAAGAAACTAATTGGCATTCATTTTGATTACATTCACGGCATTCGAAGCTGTAACCGAGTAACAAGTAGCGGTAGATTAGATAACTTTCGTTACAATGATTCATGACATTTGAAGAAAACATGACATCATAAGTTTCCGTTTAGCGACAAGGCAATATGAATGTAATAACATGGTTAATTATCGCCATAAAAGAGGCTCCAACGATAACGACATTGAAACACAATGTTATAAATTCGCCATTCCAGGTACGCCGTCTCTACCACAACAGAAATTTTATTTCAACGAAATCGAGAGCGAGGGCGCATTGGCGAAACAGGAAACTATTCCCATCTCGCTTGAACCTCCGGCGAAGACAGGGATGGCGGATAAAAAGACGGTTAAAACCGTTCGCGCTGGCAAAATAAATAATAAAACCGACCCCGTCTTGAATCTTAGGTTTAAGCTCGTGATGACATCACCGCATCTTATGAATTGAGCATACATCGTGCCGCTGAGCTAATACGTTAGGTTGATGATGCATTCGTCATGGGTTACCTGTTGCTAGGTAAATTTCGTGGTAATATTTAACTCGCCGCGGATAATAGCTGTACATTTTAGCGTTCAACGACGATAGTTTCGAGTGGGTTTCACGAGTATCGACTCGATACGTCAGAGTACAATGCTAATGAAGTCTATGGAACGGCAGTTAATATTCACAATGGTAGCGAAATGACAAGCGTCGTATTATCCGGTGTGTGTAACGCCTCGTTACTCGCCACCGGCATGATTTGGTCCTTCGAACGTTACGTAAGTTTGTACCTGTTTGCCGCCGGCAACCATGGTGTACGGGGGTTGGGGTCACACTGGTACAAAAGTCACGGTCACAGTCACTGGTTTTGTGATATTTTGGGGTGAGTGCGGCACGAGAGCCGCGTGTGCCGGACGCGGCGGTAGAGTTTGAACTGAACGGTCGCTCCGCCGCGGGGATGCGCCTGCGCCCCGAGGCCGAAGGCTGACGCGCTCACCTCAGACGGCCGCCTACGGTTTCGTTCGCTACTTTTTTTACTCGGCTCGGTCGCCGCTAAATTGAATCGTGATCCAATCGATGACTAAAACGCGTTATGGTCCATTTTAGTGCACATGTACGTGTGTGTACTTTATGCACTTCATGTGGTTATTGTAAACAGAATTACAATAGGTACCTATGCGAATAATGTTTTCAGAATAACGTAAGGTTAAAAAAAATGAACACCTTTTTATTGATTGTTTGCTTCTTGATTAAGTTTAATTACGATCTCATCGTAAGTGATTTACTTACGATATTGTTGTATAAAAAATGTATATTCATATAAAATTTGAGTTTAATTATAAATATAAGAAACGTCTTATATTATTTTAAAATCTAAGGTGCTATTTATAAACATTTTCAATTAACATATTTAAATTGACGAATTGCAAACAAGGTATGATAAGAATATGTCACAGATATCCATTACTAACCCACCAATTAGGAAATAGGTGTTATCAATGATACATACCTTACATAATTTGATAAATTCTTTATTAGATTACAACATTTTATTACTTATACGTTTGGCCGCGTTTCAGTCGTAAAAAATAGTACAAGTCATATTATTGTACATCATGTTCATGAAAGCAACATTGAACGGGGAGTTTTTAATCATTTAACCCACCCACTGCATTACTATGCACGCAGCTAGTTAGAGCCAGCCGATGGGTGCAGTGTCCACTAACTAGATAACGCGTGTCCCACTTTCTCGTTTCCTTCCTCTGCCCCGCGCGGCATATAGCCATCTATCTATGTACCACGTTACACAATAATATGACGACATTTTGTCGTATCAATGAGAACGAACAAAGTGGCCGATAGCGATTCTTTCTATTTCATCAAATTAACAGCATTGACTGGAAATGTTTTTTCGACTTGTCAATTGCCTTTACTATTCTGATGGGGAATACCTTCAAAAGGTACTACAGTGCCTTGGGAGGGTCACTGGGTTATGTAGGATTTATGTACTGTACTTAAATCCCCACGGAGGCCTTCCTCGGCGTTATGTAGGGGTCTCCAACCTCTGATCGCGTCGTCTGCGTAGGGCACTGCCCGGGCGAACAATTACGCTCTTCCAGACCTTCAGGTGAGAGTGTAGTGTGCGGCCACACATACCGTCGTACACTCCGGAGTTGCTGGCCGGGTGGTTCGAAGTCCTGCCCATTATAGCTAAGATTTTAAGTAATGAAAGAGCCGTTTAGCTAATTTCTTTTCTTCATGTCTACTGCATTTTAAAAATAAGTCATAAGGCGGCTAAACCTCTACGGAGACATTTGTCGCTCATCTAGGTTGATTCAATATTACACCTATCCGTGTATGCAATTAATATGTGTTCTTTAGCACTTGTTACGATGCTAAGGGATACAAGTAAGACAAGTTATATGACATACTTAAGTTGTAGATAATATTTAAACACCTAACACCGATGTCTTAACAGAAATGACATAATTCAAAATAGGCGACAACTGTTCAAATATTTTATAGATTTTTGAAAGTTATCGCGAAGTTGCAACTGGAAAGCATGTGATGTACTTCTCTATATTTATATTAATTATTTATCATATATTTTTGAAGTGAAACTACTTTAGAATCGTGATTTGAAACTCGATGTAACGGAAATGCGTGACAAAAGCATTACAAATTTGCCTTTAAATAAAGATACATTTCAAAGTCTTGGAGACTGATATTCTATTAGTTATAATTATTAAGTTTTACTTCTGCCGTATGTCAATTACACATGCACACTGGTTTTATGATGCTTTTTGGGGTTGACAATTTCTAACTCGGCGTGTAGCCGACTCAAGCTCCGGTTCAGTTAATATAAGGCCATAAGGCCAACGAGCAACTGTTCATTCTAAAAAATCTGATGCTCAGCTCTACTTCAAACCTGTTAGAGCAACGGTTACTCAAATAAATTAATATTAGATGAAAATAATGCCTGTCTGTCACATCTAAAATAATCAAAATACATTTCAATGCGACAGAAATGTTCTTCCAGGCAAAAAAACGAGATTGAGTCATGCGACACGCCGTCACATTACGAGACCTGAACATTTGTTTGTGATGCAAAATCAAGTACAGAGACGCTTGTCATACGTTAAGACAACACGAATAGTCGTTGCCGTGTATCAAGTAGCGATTATTATCCTGATATTAATAGTTGGAAACGAGAACAGCCATCAGTCAAGCACGACGTAAGAACTGGAACAAATGTGCTTGGTTTCTCGTCACAAGTTTACATGGTTTCTTGGGAGTAGTATAAACAAATTTAGTTTTTTAATAGAAGTAGCAAACGAGCATGCAGTTTATATAGACTAACTAAGAGAGAAGTAACTGCTGTAAATACTTTCTCGAGGCCGGCAACGGAATTTTTGCACTCTGGTCACTTTATTAACTTTGGAATGCCTCATATGTTTGTGCCTTATCACATCCTTCAGAATACAACAGCATTTAACACTACAGAAACACTAGGAAATATGTGTGATGAAGCCTTAGGTGTCGAGAGGATCGACTGGATTAATTGATTGAAAATTGGATCACGTTTAAATAATGGTTATTTAAACCATTAAAACCGCAAGCCACGGAAACGTTTTCATATAAGCCGTATAATATATGAAAGCGTTAAATATGACATAAGAGCGGCCGATTTTACTTTCTCTGGGCACATGCATTGGCATTCCTATTAGGCTTGACGAGTTCTGTGCCCCGTAATCATAATTACTCACATATATGTACTTCGTTTTATATAATTTTAACTAGACATGGCAAAATACTTAATGGGTAAGGCATTAATTAATCTAAAATGCCTGTCGATGCATTTAGCTTAAATTAAAGCTTTTATTTTGTGTATCGATTCCGGAGACGCGGTATCCGCATCCATTTCTGCATAGTACAGCAGTGTCTAACTTCGTAATTTAATTGTTTTGGTTGTAACGCTATAATAAAAGATAGGAATTAGACTAAACTATACTTGTCAGTTAGAAATGCATCCTTGACCGACCTCAAGCACCTTATTTAGGGTTGATAACTACCGATGCCTATTGCCGGTAGTGACAGCATCAGATAGACTGCTTGCTCGTTAGCTACTTTGAAGTAATTTAAATAATATATATGCAGTGCCTTTAGTACAAGTGCAGACTAGCGGTATTTTGGATACATTTTGCACTACCTCTTGTCGCCATGTTTATGTGTACAGATATCAACGCTGCGTTGGTCCAAGATAAACCGTTACGAGTCTGACTCATAAGTCGAACCCAGGACCGATTACTAATCTGTATTAATAAATTAAATTGGAATGTTTGTTTGTAAATAAAAAATGGTGGACTTTGGCTTAAACTTTTCGCAAACTTATAGAAGACCCATGCCCAGCAATGGAAGAGGAATGGCTATCCCATTACTCTTTTACATTTTATTTTCTCATACATTTATCATTTTACATTACAGTGGAACGAAATCGGCGTTCATTAAGACAATTTTTTAGTCCGCTCAACTTTATATTCTATACTCCAATCACTTATATATTTCATCCATCCATTGTACGCGACGGATATGATGATTTCTCCTCTTCTTGCGATAAGTATCGGTGAATTCATATTATCCTTGATGTTTTATATGAAATAAAACCGCACATTTTTATTTATTACTAACCACAGCTGCCAGAGAAGGAGTAAGTGACCGTCTTAGTATTTTGTTAAGGAGCTATAAGATTGGCATCATCAGGTCACCAGTCCGTACAATTAAGTTGTAGTCATTTTTGTCGAAATAAGTTGTTTAAAAACTCTAGTACGTGTGAGTTTATAGGGTATATACCATAAAATGGCCATGACCATTTTATTTTATTAACTTCCAAGACATACCAAATAGTATATATATATTAGCAACGATAGTTAGGAGTTGGATTTTAAGTTATTTTCGTTACATTAATACATGATGTACTCATTATTTCGTCATAAACTATGTACAGGTAGATGATTAAAGATAGGGATTGATAACAACTATAAAAAAACAAAATCATGCTGACGATTATTTCAACAATAATGTAAAACAATTAATTAGTCAGGTTGTTTGTGACATAATAATTTAATGTATTCTGTAAATACAACGTTTTATGGTTTGTCTTACTTACCTACATACCTAATTCGATTTAGCGTTAATAACATCAGATCAAGTAAAGCCTGAAGAATTATAAGCATTCCTTAGAATCCCTGAATTTTACAGGTAAATAATCTTTTGTAGACGTTTTTTAACAATTATATAGTAGCTGTTAGCCGGGTTTTTATGTCGAACCTGAAGATCTAGCCGATACAAGACTGGGCTTGAAGGGGGGATGGATTTGGTCTCCGTTGCCAGGTTTCTCGACCTTCCACCTTCGCTAGAGGGTGGCACGTTTGCGGATCCAGTTAATGCCAGAGACCTGGCCTTCTTCTTCTGGTTAAATGTGGGTTGCGGCTGTACGCACCTCAGCTTAGTACAGTTACGCTAATTATTTGTATAGGCTTGTAGATATATAACTTTTTATGGGCGAGCATGTCTCATCATATAGTCGCGTCATGGCTTTTCTATGTACAAGATTCCGGCCATAACACAATTGAACAATTAAAATATTTAAAAAAAAGGCCATTATTTTTTTTTCACATTTAAAAATGCTTTGGTGTGTTCACAAGGTTCCAGATACTAGATCCTTCATAATTATTTCTTTGGTTATTTTTTACATTTAACAGTGTTTTCATTAACCATTTAATGTAGCTATTCTAAATTCAATTCACATAACAACAAACCAAAACATTAATGACCAAACACACATACACCACGCGGCACCACCACACCACAAACGGGATAAGGGCTGACTGAAAATAGTTAAAACTTGTGGCGACCGTAGGGTCACTATTAAACAAAACTATACTATGCTTTAATTATATGTTTTGGCAATGTTACTTAGTAAATTTATTATACAGTACTGAATGCAACCTTTATGCCCCACTGCTGGAGAAAGGTCTCTCCCTCCAACAGAGGCAGTTTACAATTCCATTCCAAAGCTGAGTGGCGGGAAGTAAACATTTGCGACCAACCCCCGTTTTTAGAATACAGAAGTGACAAACGAGCATGCAGTTCATCTATGGACATCTGTAATCACCCTCAGATAAGACTTGGCCCTTACTTGAAGTTTGCCTCTAATTCGTTGCTGACCCTGAGGACTAAGGTGGAACAGATAATATATCTCCCTTACCACACCCTTCCGAATAGAATACAGCAGCGTTTGAAACTGCTGTTAAATAAAGAAGAATAGGTGTAGCGAGGGTGCCTACGGAGTCGAACCACTAATTGTTTTACCAGATTCAAATGTCCGCTCCAATTCCCTGAAGAATGTCCATCCATCCATTTGTTCGACAAAATTTATCTGCTGTTATCCAGTGATAATAAATAGCACCGACGTGCCATTCATAGCACGGAAACGGAGTTGAAATTTAGGTACTAACGGTCACCCATGCAACTTTTGACCGCGCCCGACGTTGTTTCACTTTATACAGGACAATGAAAAAGTGATATTCCTTGACTACACTATGCTTATATAACACGCATTTAGTTTTACTCGGGCGTTAATATTTTCTATACGATGGATTTAAGGGGGTATTCTAGTGTAGAATTTTGGAAAAATCAAAAAAATTTTTTTTTCATATTTCCAAAGTTTAGGCAT
>DWTU01000710.1:0-15722 GCA_018251515.1 Cecropterus confusis
GTTAACAGAATGGAAGAGCAATTAGTGAACGTGATAAATATTGAGACTGACTATGTTTCTGGTAATGCTGTACGGGCGGTATATAAGTTAAGTGTGTAGTATAATTAGCTTTGCATTAGTTTATTATAATGCTCTTCAAGTATTTATGGGGATCCAAGAGCATTCGTCATATCCGTAAGCGTCTTCGTGTACAAATAAATAAATATATATACAATGCAATATGTACTACCCGTGCGTGATAGGTTGAGAACTCGTGTCGTGAACTTTTTGTAAAATATGAAAGAAAAAACATGATCAAATGTTTAATATATTCTAAAATAACATAACATAGATTAAAATTTAAAGCTTTTTGATAATAAGGAAGAGGTGGCGCATTCTATACAGGTCTCAAGATATCTCGCACGGGTTTTACATAATAATACCTACCTAAAACATATCTGTCTACTACTAGCCACTAGCTTTGCATTGCAATAATTTAAATTGCAACTTACAATTCGTTCAAGAGTTGCTTGACATGTATTTCATCCCAGTGATGTGATCCCACTTGATATGTATAGGTATTAAGAATTTATAATTGATGTCTGTGTGTCGGAACTGATGCAATATCTGATAGCCACGTATTTGTGATCAACTCAATGTACCTACTGTCCATTTTATAATACATAGATGTCAATGGGCGGAAGACACCACTTAAGAGCAAATGGGTACAAGCTTTACCACTTCAAATGCATTGAATTTAAAGTTCATAGCTTTTAGTACACAAATAGGTAAATATATAGTAAAAAGGACCTTGTTAGCCAGGATAATTTACCTTAGGACTCTTAGTTTCTAAAGTTCTGCCCCCGAGTGAAGACGCCAAATGGTAGAAAATCAAGATTCTTTTTATTTTTAATTGGAATGTGTTTTCAACCAGATATTTTTTTTCCTGAGACATCAATCGCTACCACGCCCATTTCCACCTTATAACAACAGTGTTAAGAGCTGCTGTATTCTAGTTGAACGGGTGTGTTGAGTACGACACACCTATTCCAGGCGTTCCAGCTTAGTAGTCAAGGGTAGCAACGTCACATGCGTTGTTACCAACCAACCTCAACCAACCTCATGTAGGAATCTCATCTGAGATTAATAACAAATGTCTGTAGGCTGCAGTTGCCACATACCATTAGGTTGACTGCATGCTCGTTTACTATTTCAATAATACAAACAAAAACAAGGGGGGGCAGCTGCACTTCCCTATTGTCCCTTCAAGTAAGTAGTAGTATACCAATTGTTTCTCACTTGTTCGCTAAAGCTGACACGAAGGGCCCGGCCAAAAGGTAGAATCCAGCGAGTAACGAATTAACGGGCCCCACCACGCTGTCCGAGACCTGGTGAACGAAACAGTAAAGTCCATTAAATTTAATCCTGGAGATATTCAAATACAAAGTTTAGACCATATATTAACACTTATTGGTTTTCATTACGCTCCAACCACACGCTGTCAACCCATGATTGTCCCACTGCTGCGCACGGGTCTTCTCTCAGATTGAAAGAGTTGCGAATTGGTAGACTTTACACAATTTTGATAACTTTTTAAAGAACTCTCAGGTGTGCAGGTTTCCTCACGACGTTTTCATTCACCGTAAAGCAGTGACAATTAACTTCTAATACGCTCATAATTTTAGAAAAGATAAATAGACTAACCTACTGGTGGCGAATGTGTAAATAAGCCACAGTCTATGGTTTAAACATTTCCCCTCTGAGGTAAAATAATTCTTTTTTAGAATGTTTGATATTAATATCACGTCGTTATTCGGTAATATAGGCACAGATCTTAATGATTTTAGGCGGCAAATATTTATTTTGTCAAGTTATGAATAAAATATGAATATCTCCAGTGTCAGTGGAAGTAGTAGGAAGTAAATTTTTTAATTCTCGTAAAACTTCGATGAAATTGTTTCAGCGGTGCCCAAATAATCTCTAATGGACACATTGATAAATGGAAAATAATTTTATTATAATTTAAGTCAGCTTAATTGGATTCATATACATATATTTGTTATCATTCACCATCACCAAATATATTAAAAATGAGTAAATTTCTACCATTCGTAATGAGGTATATTAAATTAATTCAATTTCACATTCGTTTGTATTTAATTAGTTTGATTTCATTTTGACCTTTGCATAATGTATTTAAGACTACAATCGCGAATGTTAATTCTTTCCACTTTACTATCCAGTTTTGATTTAAGTCCGGTCATGTACCTTGTAGAGTTTGCGTTTCCTACTAGGTACTACTTAATTACAAATTCTCTTTTCTATGTATGTTATAAATAAGTTCGCGCATTATTTAAATAGTTAAAAATATCCGAAAATGCCACATTCATAGATTTATTATTCACCCGGCGCACTCTTTTCCTTTTTATTTGCACCTCAATACAATGTAATTTACTCTTATACTGATATATTTTTGATTAAAGCACCCTTTAATCAATATCCTTGGCAGTATAATTAAAATAACTGTTTTACAAGCCAATTGGTAATTATGCTTAGATTATTATACATTATGATATATTTATCTCTCAGGAAATAATACGGATTAGATAAACATCAAGACAAAAACTCGATAACATGGAAGTGACACTTCCCAGAAGCAAACACTTCCGTTTTGAAACCTCACATGTAACCTAGTAGCCTTGATTTGTGACAGTCGAGAATGTCCGTTTGCGCGTTTTTCATTCTTTCGTTAATTAAATACATATTAGGAACTTTTTAATCTATATATCAAAACGTGAAGCAAAAACTTCCGATCCCTTTTTACGAATACTGCGCGCACGGAGGAGTGGGAGTTAAAGTTCATGATTTTTTTTTCAAATACATAAAAATCAACAAAATACGCCGCTCATTGTTCACATTACTGATAATTTAAAACGCATTATGTCAACAATATCAGATGTAAATGCCAAAAACGTGTTATTGCTTTCAAATGCATGTTAGTCAATTAAAATTAATTTTCCTTATTGCTGTAGTAAATTGATGCATAGAAAAAATACATACATGCATTTTAATAAGAAAATGTTTTCAAATTATGTATTTTATAAAAAGTGTGTATGTTTTTCTATATGTTGTTATCAGTTAAAATTAAGGACGATTGTAGATAATTAATGTAACACTACGGTGAATAGCAAGTTTAGTTTAAATTTGGGTTCACATTCAATCTAATTTCGACCACTGCGACGGTCAACTGGTATTATTTAAAGTTTGAGTGTTTGATTTTCCTTCATTCGAGAATTATATAAGATAACTGTAAATTAATATATTTACAGCGTCATCTGTATTAACCTCTCGGATCCTTTTTGTTTTTTTTTTCGAATTACTACGTATTACGTTAGAGTTGTAACAGCTATTTATGTATTTCTTATAATGATTAAAGTACGACTGATTTGTTGAACGTACTACACGGTTAAAACAGCTCAACTTTGAGTAATAACACTTCACTTTAGTTTACTTTCAATAAAATTTGAATCAATTTGGGTACTGTAGTTATAATGTTAGATTTTCCTCAAAGCTTCAAAAGTAACTTCCTACCTATTGGAAAATAGTGTTATAATAATGTTTTTTTATAAAATTAGTGCGCGAAGGATTGTATCTATATGTCTGCTTTTACTTTTACAACTAAGCACTTTTACCTTTAGACGCATAGCGTTGCCAGGAGTCCCGACTAGCGCAGGACGTCACGAATAAGAGGGTATTGATAAATCAATCAATCTATTCAAAACTATTGTTATTAGAAGACGAAAAATAAATAATTTAAAATTATGAACCACATCACATGCAATAATGCTTCAACTACGATTTTGTGGTAATATTTTGTAATTTCTGCTAGTCCGTCAAATCTCACTGCTTATTATTATTTAGAACTGAATTTAGATTGCCTTAATCACTAGTAATATTAGCTATGAAGAGCGATATATTAAAGCTTTAAGAAATATCCCGACCATAACTTTACCATACTCCGATTTGTTATACCTTCTTCCCCGATTTTAATAAAGCAGACCTGGCAACACTAATAAGATATAAATATTAGTGATGTGCCGGAGATCCGTATCCGTATCCGCGGATATCCGAGGCATGAAAAAGATGTGTATCCGTATCCGTTACTTTTTAAGCGGATCTCAAATGGATCTTTTATAGGTACCTATTATCAAATTCACATTATTTATAAATTAATCATATACAGAATTCTTAATGTATACAGGCAATTAGGTAGCAATTAAATTCCATATTGTTAGTTAATATCACATATTTAGCACATTTATATTGCAAAATCAAATACATTACATGTAAGTACATGTAATGATAGTGTACTTTGCAACGATAGAGATAAACGTAAACAATGATTGAGGAAACGTAATAAACTCGTTATAAGGGCACAGGTCGATACATGTCAATCAAGCAACTGTGTTTTCAAGAACAAGCGCATTAAGTAAATAAATTTGTACAAAAGTTAAGATCCGTATCCGTATCCGTGGCTCTGGACACCAATGATTCGTATTCGTATCTGCGGATCTATTATTTTAACGATCCGGCACATCCCTAATAAATTTGAACGAGACCTAACTCTAGGCATGTGCGCGGCGCCACCGATGTTAACGGAAGCGTGCGACGTTCACGCCTCGCTGCGTATGAATTGGATACGTATGTTTGTGGCCAATTTATTCTGTGAAAACACAAGCTGTGTGAATAAAAAAACGATGGATGACGCACGTTCTAGCTGCGGGGAGGCCATGTTTGACGCGTTTTTATAATAATTATCTCTACATCAAAATATACGTTGTAGCATAATGAATCTACAATAATTTTGTTATCCTTATCACTTAATGCGCATAATAAAGATTTAACGTAAATATTACGCGTATTTAGAGAATTTCATAACTCTCTTTGTTTTGAATTTGGAAGCACCAATGCCAAATATATGTTTATTCATGGCAATACTTTTCATCTCTTACAATACTCAAATTATAAATTATATCGCTACTATTGCTACAATATCGACTAAATTATCCACATAACTTACGTGGTTAATGTCTGCGTGCTACTTCTAACAAGTATGTTCATAAAAAGGTAAGGTTTTATTGGATTTCATCGAATCCACATCAACTACTAAGTACCTATACTTACTACAGGCGATCACCGCATTGTAGCTACGTAGAAATGCGTGTACCGTAATAGTTAACTTGCAATGTCTAGACGCATATTACTTAACTCACAAGGAAAAGGTTGCAAGAAGTTAAGAAGGTCTTATGACTTTAAAACCTTAGACAACGCAGTAGAGTTTAGATTTGCGATGGAAAGAACTCTTATTTTTACTTCTCCACGGCGCATTGTAGTCAAGCCTGCATGGTTGTTCCTATTTACTTTGACCATGATGCATACGGTGGCCTCTCGTTAGGTCATTCGCTGACTATTGGCATAACGGTGTCTAACTAGTTAGGTTACAATTACCGCATGTAAACAAGGCCCTAACTGAACAATTAACATTCGAAGTTTACCACAAATGCTGCAGGTAATGTATTTTGTTTTAATTTCTTAAATAGAAATGTAACTTAATAGAAAGGTGAAATTACTTTTCGTTGTAAAACTTCGGGAGTGTCACCGCTGCACCTATATTTGCATAACAGCTATGTTAAACTGTATTTTGGTTTCAAAGGGTGGCAAGAAAGTTAAGCAAAGAATCCTTCGCTCTGAATCTTTATGCGTAGCAATGCATCTTTGGTAAAGCATTACCTACTCTTATCCTGAGGTTGATATTAGGTATAGATGTCCTCGGGCGGCAATAGCGACATACAACCAAGTGGACTGCACGTTCGTTTGCTACTATTATAATACCAAAAATTTATTATAATATTTGAAAATTAGGTTTATTGAAGCCGATACCAAGTCATATTTTAATTCTATTATAAGTTGATTTTTTGAGAGCTTTCTAAGAGCTGATGGTACGCAAGCGTTTGATGGATGGAACCTACAAACAAGGTAGGTTTTATTGTTTGTTTGATTAAAGTTCATAGTTTACCGTTCTAAGACTTTCCCTTAATAAGCTGTGGTAGAGTTGTTTGTTTACGACACGTGCTTCAAATAAAGGTGTGGCTAAAAATATACGTAGCGACATTTGTTGAAGGTTTTCCAACATTGTTTATTGGTCAAGCGATTGCATTCTTGACCTTGCACCGCCTTCAATAATAACAGTGCAATGCAAATCGTGTTTACTTACTGATATACGTCTGTCACCAGTTCGATAGGTCTGTTTTGCTTTGAAGTAACAATAATATTTTTATATTGATTTTCATGATTGCTTTATTTACGAATTGAATTAAATATATATTGACCGAGTACCGCCGTTGCTTTATACGTTAATGTTTCCTACATTAACGTATAAAGCAACTACAAATTGTAATATTTAAATTAAAATATATAGTATTGTTAAAAATATTAATATGGCAATATAATTAATAATTATAATATGGGGGAGTTCACATCTACGACAATTTGCCCGGGCAAAGAGGAGGCCTTTGAAAACTAAATACTCCTTATCACCTGCCATCCTATACCGCTGACACGGCCGTAATATATGAGTGGCTGCGACTGCTAAGAGGGTAAGAAGTCCCAAAAAACTTTATTATGTACAGGTAAGTAGTCTTCGTATACATATTTAATTAAAAAATATTTTAGGACGGGTATCTGGAGGCGAGCAAAAAGATTCATTTATTCTAAATGTTTTTTTTTACGATGGTTCCACGTATTTCCGTAAAACTAAAACATTCACCCAAGTCACCTACAAGTGACTTCAAACCGTCTATTTCTAAAACCGAATTAGGTTACCAGTAATTAGGATGTAACGTTGGTTCATTAGCCGTTGACGATAAACCCCAGGCCATTACACGGTAACAAAAATTTCTAGAACATGAGTAACACATCTAAAATAATTTTGAAGCTACTCGAATTACAAAACGTAGTAACTCAGTAGGTTTGCTTGAATTATTTTTTGTTAGCTATCTGGCAATATCCCAATTGTTGCGCTTTGTGACCGACAAAATGGGTTTATTTTTAACGCGACACATTTATCTATCATTTGTGAGGTCAGTGCAGTTAGGATAAGATATAAATGCAATAAATTACATAATGACAGTTCTGATTTGTAAAGTTATCGCATTTTTGCAACAACATTTTACAACAACATGTGGTTATTTTTAAAAGGTTACTTTCATACCGCACCGTCAACCCATTATTGTCCCACTGCTGGGCACGGGTCTTCTCTCACATTGAGGGAGTTTCAGGCCATAGTCCACCGCGCTGGCCAAGTGCGAATTGGTAGACTTCATACACCCTTGAGACGTTTTAAAGAACTCTCAGGTGCATAGGTTTCCTCGTGATGTTTTCCTTCACCGTAAAGCAGTAATAATTAACTTTTAATACGCACATAATTTTAGAAAAATCAATGTGCGTGCCTGGGATTTGAACCTCGGTACCCTCGATTGGGAGGCCGAGTTTCAACCATTCGGCTATCACTGCTCTACTTTCATACAAGAGGTAAGGTATAAAGATATACCCTGTAGGTATACAGGGTATATCTTTATAAGAACTACAGCCAAAACTTCAGCCAAATCTTCAGAGGGAGAAGACTGCATTATTAAGGCTTTGAGAATAACTTTAGTTTTGATTTAACCTTAGAACTTGGTTATTCACTCTTATAAAAGCTTTTTATTATAATTAGGTATCCTCATTAGATACATACATATTGGCATCATACATCATATTAGTAAATTGGCTACAAAACTACTAGAACTGGACTAGGGCCCATCTTGGCCATCTTCCTTCTCTTAACAGACCTTTACATGAATGGATTTACTTCACACAAAACCTAGATGGTTTTCAATGATTTTCTACAATTTATTTTCAATAATACAAGTTGCTTTTTATTTACAATGTGCGTAAAATTTTCTTTGTGACCCGTGTTTTTGTGTTGTAAAAAAGATTTGTGTGCGAAAGATCATTACTAGAAAGTTTCTTTATATAACTTCTCCATTATAAGCGTACCTGAAATAATGAACGTTCAAGAAACCTGCTTAATTAAAGAAACGTCTTTATTCGTCATACCTAACACTTAAAATTATGATCTGAATCTCCCACAAAATCTGAGATATTAATTAATAAAATAAGCCAGTAGGAGTCGGACTCACGCATGGAAGGTTCCGTACCATTACCAACATACCATAAACGGCAAAAAAATGTTTGTGGTATGGGAGCCCCCCTTCAATATTTAATGTATTTCAATTTAATAATTTATTTTTAAAGTGAATTTACAACTATTTTGAAATATTTCAAGCGTCTGTTGCCATTATTAATATCGAGCAAAAAAAAATCACGTTTGTTGTATGGGAGTCCCCTTTAATATTTATTTATCCTGTTTTTATTTATTGTGTGTATTTTTTGTTATAGTGGTAACAGGAATACATCATCTGTGAAAATTTCAACTGTCTAGCTATCACAAGATAATGATGACAGACAGACGGACAGCGGAGTCTTAGTAATAGGGTCCCATTTTTACCCTTTGGGTACGGAACCCTAAAAATAAATAAGAGTAGATAACTAGAACGGAATACTTAGATAAAGATTCAACTGAATTAATTACAGGAAAAATATACTTAAAACAAGTAGACGCTGTGCTTGTCGATTAGCCGATAATTGAATCTATGTCGATCCTTAGCTCGTAAAAACGATTCGATTCGTAACGATACTAATCGAAAATGCAATAATGGCGTCTCGAGGTCGATGCCGTACATTGAACCCACATGGCCTGTACGCCATGCACTTACAATCCGTGGAAACTTTTACTAAACCCGCCGTGTTCCGTATTAAATATACGCGACACTCGAATTAAACGCGAATGATAGAGACTCCTCCTGCGTAATTTTAACACCGTCATGGTTTGTAAACTTGTTGATAAGACTGACAAGTACACACAACAGACACTTCTAAATAATACGGTAGAAATGAGGATAATTTTAAATATGGTAGGACAGTTTATGATTATCTCCCATGCCGGTACCACGATAGTGATGGTTCGCTGATGATAGAACTTTTGTGGTCCCACTCCGGAAGCCCCACCGCCACACTATTTTCTGCCTAAAAGCAAATTTATATCCTGTTGTCTTCTGTTTAGAAGGGTGTGGTAAGAGAGACATATTTATCCGAGGCATCCCACTTATTCCTCAGAGAGAACGCATCTGCGGTTCATTTGTGGTAATATCAGAGTATTATCGCAAATTAACCGCAGATGCGCTAAGAAGCTCAGAAGCTTACCTAGATTTTATTATAGATGTCCATGGGAAGCAGTGGTCACTTAGCATTAGGTGAACTGCATGCTCCATCCATATTTTTAAAAAATCACGCCACCGCCGTCTCCTTTATTTCTATTTTATATTGGCGATTAGAAAGGTCAGGTAAATTTAATATGATGCTTTGTTTCTACTCTCTTTCTTGTTGGTGTTCTTTTGTATTTTTGTACATATACCTATTTTTTTTTAATTTACATATTTTACATATTCCAAATTGTGTAAAGATAAGTGGTACACAACTTTATTTTATTGCAGACAGACCGCGAACAAGTTTCTGGTTATATCTCTAATAAATAACTTGATTAACATATAATATTGTTACGGAATATTCCAGCTGAGCCCAAAGCTGGTTTGCAGCTAAATTATCAGCGATGACATTGCAAGGGCACTGAATTAAAACCAGATTTTTAGAAATATATCACCTTCAAAATTTCAAAAGGCAAATCGACCACATTAAGTAAATTTTGTGATAATCCATTATATTCGAAGACGCTCCCCATATATAAAAACTGTAATAAAGGATAAGGTAATGCAAGGAATTAAGGAAATATTGAAAATTAGGATAAATTTAGTATATAAATTATTCTCAAAGCACTGTATGCTATAGAAATTAATTGATGTTTTTTTACGTGGGGAAGGCCACACGTCCCAAAATAAGCACACCTAAATTAGGATTGTGGAATAATTCTATAAAGACATTGTAATTCTGCAGTAGGTATAGGTAATTGACTAGCCTCTGCAGTCTCCAGACGTCAGAGACCATTAAAATGGTAATATAATAAAGTTACACACTCTATTTTATTAAGGCCACAGTTCGAACCTGGAAAATATTAAAATCCATTTAATCCCTGTAGTGCCGTTTGACGTTGGTGTTGAATAACCATTCTTTCTTTCGGTGGATGTCGTGGAAGACAACTAAAGTGTTCAATAATAATAAATTGATAAAGTAGGTCATAATGTATTTGTTAAGGTTTTGTTTTGCTAATTGTCTTATAAATGTATAAAGTAAGTTTTCTTTATCTGCCACTAGAGGCGCTAAACGAACTACGAAGCGAGTGAATTCAAACGAGACTTTCTTTGAAACATATCCTTATCCCAATGTAAAGGGCAAAAAACAAAAGATCAACACTCACTGCGGTCACCAACACGTATGCCAAGCGCGGTGAATATTGAAAAAAAAACACAATTAGAGGGTTTAAAGGTGGTAGAACTCTTTGTGGGTCGACTCCGGAAGCACCACCACCACACCTATTTCTGCCTAATAACGGCAGTGTTGCTGTGTTCTGATTTGAAGGGAGTGGTAAGAGATATATACTTTTGCGAGGCATTCCATCTTGGTCCTCGGGGGTAGCAACGCATCTGTGGCTAACCTTAGGTGAAAATGTGGTCTTGTCTAGGGTTGATTACAGATGTCCATGAGCCGCAGTGGCCACTTACCATCAGGTGGTCTGCATGCTCGTTTGCTACTTCCATGTTATAAAAAAAAGTCCCTACCAGTGGACTTTAGCCGACGGATGGAACACGAAATAGAATCTAGATATATCATGAGTACTCTGCGACAGTAGCAATAAAGAGTGATAAATTCATATTTCAAAATTAATGTAACTTGACTCGGAACGTTAATTATTTTATATATAAGGTAAACACACTAATGCAAGGAATTTACGCACACTATTCATCTCATCTCTACATTCGAAACCATTGTTGTGTTATTAATTTGATATTCCATTGCGGTTTCACCTTTCAAGATTATAAGATGATTTTTCAGAATAGCGGTGCCGTTCACCAAAGTGGACAGTAGCATAAACTCTTGTTATTTTTGAGCGGCTTCCAATAATTATGATCACGGACCTTTTCAGGTAGTATTTAATTAAAGAGTTTTCTGAAGAGGCTTTAGTAAGCCTTTTGACATCATGTGGGTGTCCACACTTACCACCTACATTAGCTTTAAATGATAATATTGACTGTATTTGGGTTTTTTTGCACCACAATTAATTAATAGGTGGGTATAGTAAGGTTTTTAAACTATATATAGTAAAAATAAAAATAGCAATAACATGAATATAAGCATAAAAAGATATCTATTTATATATGTAGTTCGTAAGTAAAAAAGTAGCTATGTAAATACTTTTTCTTCGGATCATTAAAATCGGCAACGACGTAGTTTGGACAAGGTCACCGCGAACTAATAGAATGTCGAATAAAAGAATGAATGAAACTCTGGTCAGTACGAAGTCTCACGATCGCTGGCGTGAAGACCTTGGCCTTAACATTATGGTAATCGCAGATAGCCGACAACAGCATTGTTCCGAACGACTTGTGGTTGCACCTTAATGTCAAATGCAATAAAACGTCATATTCAGACCAGGGATGTTATGAAGCTATCCGAAACTATCGGATAACCGTAATAAAAACTTATTCGTAATCGTAACCGTATGCGATATAACAATTTAGGTTAATTTTGTTCCGAAAGATGTTTTCTTTTTTAGTTTTAGTAAATTTAAAATTGATTAGGTAGCTGTGATAATAACTGATATCACCGATTGTAATAGCAAATGATAAAAATAAAACTAAATTACTACTTTTTTATAGGTTTACAATTCCTTAAAAATTCGTAACCGAAACTACTTATACGAAACTTACAGACAATCTGAAATAATTATATATCATGTCACAGTGTGTATAAAACGTGAGGAATGCGAAATTTGCATTTCAGAAGTAGCAACACTGTGTTCGCAAGTTGGAAATTTTCTTAAACCGCGCGGTTATTAAACGGATGTAACATTTTTATGTTCGTCATTTTCTAACAAGATGACGCTACTTTTTAAGTCACTAGACGATAGACTGCATTAATAGAAGTAGTTTCAAGTATTTAACTAAATTTGCCGACATTTTGAGCTCGGTCTCATTTGTTCTCTTGGTGCTATTTGCTATTGCTATTTTATTTATTTTAATAAACTTACACTTATTTAACAAGATTTTAATAGGCGCTTATATTATTTTCGTACCAGACTTATCAAGCTTTACTCTAAGTATTTATATATTCCCGTTAACTGAAATACATATATTTTATTTTCCTTAAATTGTAGGTAGAGGTGTTACTTAATTCTAATTACGTGTACTTCAATGAAGGATTTTAATTAATTTGGTTTGCCTACAATAAGGCAATCGATTAAACAGTCCTTGTATTATTCAGACCTGCATGCAAAGCCTGGTAGAACTGTCTATAACATACAATAAGTAAAAAAGAAAAAGATATAGTTCTTGATAAAATTCATCTACTTTTTGTACTCTATTTCATCAAATAAACAAGGACTTTAGCTTAAGTGCTTATAACCGCTTATAATGTAAAAGCTTATTTTTTTTTTATTTAGAAATAACGAGTAATTAATTACGTTGAACAATCCAAAGCAGATCTAACATTTTGTGTGTTTCATACATCTGCCGAATATTATAATGAACGTATTAAACTGATCAACATTATCTTTTCGAAGCGGAGGCACGGTTATGACGCCGGCCAGTGAGCGAATACGTGTGCGGCGCGAGGGTGTGGTCTGTGTCTAAAAATAGAATGCGCGCACGACGATTGTCTTTAAGACAACGATACACGCACAAAAAGGGGCTTTCTGTCCCTAAAATTGTTTAAATTTGTTGCCAATATATGTAATAGAAGCGGGTTTACTTATTTGCGCATAGTCCGTAGCTAGAAGAAACTTAAATATATGCTATTTTTTGTAGTAGTAGAAGCGGATAAACTTATTTGCAAATAGTCACTAGCTATTTTGATATTTATGCAGTAAATATGTGAGTAACCAAATGTATTTGCTTTGTAATTAATTTACACGACTTTTCTATTGTGTTATTTTTAATATTTTGACTAAACAAAAGGATACTTTTTAGTCTTATGCACTGTTTAGTAAAAACTTTTATAACGCAATACGACAGGTAATTAAATTAAATTGGTAATTGGTAATTAAAATAAATTAAAACAAACTAAGAGAAAAAAGATATTAATATCCGTTACGGTATAATTCATTTAATATTAACTTAGTCCAATCCTCTCAATTAGCCTAAACTGACTATATAATTACATTCCACGTGGCGCTGATCCGATCAAGACATACACGTGGTTTTAATATATATATATAGATATACATTTATATACCACACGTTAAAATATGTCAAACGTTTTTATTTTAAACGTTACTAGTATAAACCTGTTTTCGCTATAATTCATTACTAAGAAGTAAATTAATTGGTGCTTTAATTCCCTCATACGAAGACGGTTCTACCTTGCCTTAAAGATTAAGAGCAAGGCTAAAAAACTACAAAACGAAGTAAATTTTACTATGTATATTCCTCATATGTAGTGTATATTCCTCATATGTTTATTTAATATTAATAATTCTACGCTAATAGCCTGATAATAAGATATGTGTGCGTGACAAGCTCAGCACGTGCTTGTCACGCATACAAAAATCTTGAAAGAAACATCTATCCGGAACAGCTATTTATTTTTAACATTCAAATACTGTCTGGCTAGGGATCGAACCCGGAACCCATTCCATGCCAGATCGATATAGTGACGACTGATATGATTCAAATAACTTAATGATAATGAATTTCATCTATACCATATTATTCTGACTCTTAAAACACTATTTTAGATATCACCTCATTTGTCAAGTTACTTGATAGATATATTTTATTTTTTATTTTAATATTTAATTAAAATAGACGTGTCTGTCCAAGATTTCTCCCTAACTCCCCTTTCATATGTATATTTCCATGATACAAAAAATAAATAACATTTTTTTATGTCACAAGTTAAAAAGTTATTGGCTTTTAATTTGTTTTATTATCCTCAACTGCAAGTATGAGTAAAATTTAATGCAGAGTGAACGTAAATAATATCTAAACGGAAAGTAATCTTACTCTAACTTCCGTCTGTATGTCTATCCGTCTCTACAAAGTCACCTCGGAAATGAGAAACGTTTTTAACATGATTTTCAATCAAATATAGACAATTTCGAGTAATGAATATTCTTTACTACAAGAATACCTAGAAGCTCTTATGAAATATAAAAGACTTACTTGAAAATGAATCCTTATAGGAGTGAGCATCAATCCACAGCTGAAAATGATTCCGTCGACGATCACGTTGCACATGAAGGACGCGAAAACCACTACCCAACCCCATCCCCCATCCGGTGGTACTGCCTGTGTAATAAAACATTTTAATAAGTTACCGTCTCGCATAACATATTTATTTAATTCATTTATATCATAAACATAAACATGTTTGTATGTAAACATTATGGACAAGATTATGGACAAGAAGGACATGTGAATACATAATTATAACGTACATATACATATAACTAAATCATAGAATTATTTATGTTTGTTGTGTGACAATATGTTTACCAAGTTCAAAAAACCAAATAAATTTGTTTGATTACTTGAACTTGGTATTGTATCATATAAAGGTTCTCGTAACACATCGGTGAAATGATGAGGTTATCACAATATTCCATTCGATACCCTAGTGATTATCGAAGTCTACTTGTATATCATGCATCTGAATTTCGAAGCACTTAACAAATATTAAATATACAGTTGTTTCTAATAGCATTTACTACCAATAAATACAGAAATTTATAGGCGTATAAACGACAAACATACAGTTACGATAAATAAATCAAAGTGTTATTAAACGTTACTTGAATAGAAAGTTACGGAGGTCTTTTACGAATAGAAATTGATCACAAGATGTCATTCAATGCTATTGAATGACATCTTCTGGCAGGTAATCTACTATAGACGTGGGTAAAAATCAAAAGTTGATATTGAACTGAACTATGCCGCGTAATCGCACATCGCCTATCAATCTGAATAAATTACACTCGATTGAAAAACGCGTAAACATCGATTAGCTAACGGCAAAAACATATCTCATTCTTTTATCTTAAATACTATTTACTTTGAGCATCTTCTCGTATATCTGCCCTATAACAGCTATATACTCTATTAAACTTAATCCTGCAGGGTATCACTAACATCTGACATTTGGTTGAACTCTTTTGCTGTTTAGAGTTGATTACAGATGTCCAATGTATGCGGATGGCTGTGATTATCAATACAATGCAAATAATTAATTTACAAATAATTTCATACAGAAATGTAATTAGGATAAAACATAATTTGCATTTATGATTATAATATGTATGTATAATTTTTTAAAGAGGTCAAAACGGTATTTTGGAGTTGCAGATTTATTCTTTGAATTCACTCTTTTATTATTAAGGGAGATATTTTAATTACAACATAGCTATATAAATACGT
>DWTU01000711.1:0-15719 GCA_018251515.1 Cecropterus confusis
GTTTACAGACGATAGTTGAACGTGACAACGTCTTAAGAAAATACTAATGGAATGTCGAACGCTGCCGAACGCGAAGGGGTGTTTCTTCAAACGTCTATAAATATGTCTTCCGTCGAAATATTGTGAATAAATATTTTTTTTTGGGATGGATTTGATATCTTTTTATTTACATTTCGCTTTATTTTATAAGTTACCAAGTTTACAAAAACATAAACATTATGTTTCTAGCAATAAATGCTTCGAAAGGTCGTCAAAAGTCATTTTACTCCCATTCCAATTGTGTATTTTGACGCAACGTTTACCTCAAAATTATTTAATATTAACTTAAAACTACCTTATCATGTGCATATTTAAAGTGTAATAAATTATCCTTCGTTTACACGAATAATCTTTTAAAACACTTGCCAATAATCGACTAAAACTTTACGTTGAATTATTGTCACAAAAAAGATGTCATCCATAGCAACAACATCAAAAAAATATTTTACTGAATAACTTCATAGCGAACGCATAGTTCTTGTACGCTCCCGGGTGCGCGGGAGGGAGCTTCAGTCGACGGCAACGTCTTGATGAATAAACACATGTGCGTCTGAGAACGGTAAGCAATTTTTCATGATTATTTATATTTTGTCATCAAAATTGTCATTTGTATTTCATTCTAAATTCCGTAAATTAACACACGTTACATTTTCATTTGAGTCTACAATAGTAACCATTAGCAGTCGATTTCATTTAGTTTTATAGTTGCTGAGGTTTTACGCTCACAGACAAGTTCGTGCATGTTTTTTTCTCAACTTGTCATTCTATGCTACATCATTGGAGGCAACTTGTCGTTACGAAGAATGATACTAAGTTTCATCTAATGATTATCACTATAGCTGTAATGACGAACTTTTGTAAAGAATGATTTTTCGTACAATAAAGTTTTTTTTGACGTTTTAAGGAATGTTTTAAGCGGCGAACTAATCTGGCAAATAACGGCCATATTAAAATATTTGGCTTTCATTTAAGGCATCGCCGTCCCGTCAATTTGATACACAGTCATAGTCATTTGATACTTTGAAATACGTTTGTTTGTAAGCACGTAGCAGGTTTGTTTATCTTTGTTTATATTAGAACATATAATAATAACTTAGTTATTTTTAGCTTTTATGATATGATTTATTGGATGTTTATGAGTTTAGACGTTATATTAAACGGAAAGAAGAGAAAAAGATTGTCCAGATAAAAGATAAAACTCCTCGATCGCAAAGAGAACAAAGAAGAAGATGGAAAGAAAATTCTAGAAAGTACCGAGAGAGGAAGAAACTAAATAATAATAAAGAAGTCAGATTAGAAGCTGTCCAAGTTGAAGCTGTGGATGTAAATTTTTCTAACAAACCTGAGAGTGTTCTCCAGCAAGAAGACCCTTTGAAAAATCATCGTGAGTATCTAGCGGTGAAATGCGCAATTAGACAAATTAGATACAGAGAATTTAAAAAAAGAAAAATATTAATTTCAATAATAGATGCTTTAAAAAGAAAAAATGAAAAACAACGTAAAAGAATAATTTATCTACAGAAAAAACTTGAGGACATGAAAACATTTCCAATTGAAGACAAGAAGTACACGACTACAAAAACAAATAATAAACCAAGTATAGGATGTAATTTGTCATCGCATCGCATATCTGATACAAAAAAAATGATTATTTCATTTTATTGTGACGACGCCAATAGTACCGTTGCTGCAGGAAAAAAAGAATTTATTACGAGAAATAAGAAAAGACATCAAAAACGATATTTAACAGCTCCATTGATCGATTTGTATAAAAGCTTTAAATATAGGACTAATACTAATATTCATTATTCATTTTTTTGCAAGAACCGACCTTTCTGGGTACTGCATCCTAAGCCAGCTAATAGAAATACATGCATGTGTACTACTCATGTGAATATGGAGTTTTTGGTAAACGCTATGAGTAAGGCATCTATTATAAAAGAAAATAAACCACAAGACATACTCTCCACATTGTGTTGTGATCCGTACAACACTGCCAAAGTATATCGATCATATCTACAAAATTGTTAATCAACACAAAGTAATCAAGTCCCTGAAAAATAATCTGAACATCCATGAAGCTATAGTGCACGTTGACTTTTCTGAAAATTATAATTTGAAATATGCGGAAGAGGTTCAATCATTCCACTTCGGAGGAAGTCGACAACAAGTGTCACTTCACACAGTTGTGATCTATACTCACAGTTTTGTAACTGGACAAGTAAGCCCTATATCCATGTGTACTCTTAGTTCCTGCCTTCGTCATGACGCTGCTTCTATTTGGGCTCATTTAATGCCTGTTCTCGATAAAGTTATAGAACTAAATCCGTTCGTAGACACGATTCATTTTTTATCCGACTCTCCATCGTCACAATATAGAAATAAATATATGTTCTATATTATCAGCCAATTGTCATCTCAACACTCTAACATAACCAGAATAACCTGGAATTACTCCGAAGCTGGCCACGGAAAGGGTGCCCCTGATGGCATTGGCGCTACCGTTAAAAGAGTAGCAGATCAAATGGTTCATTTTGGTTCAGACGTTGCAAACTTTGAACAATTTTACGAAATCATGGAATCAAGATTAAAAAATATTATAGTGAAAAAAATTACTGAGGAAGACATTATCCAGAGGGAGAGATTGATTCCTGAGCATTTGAAGCCATTCAGAGGCACCCTTTCTGTGCACCAAGTTCTTTGGGAACTTTTTAAACCTAAAATGACTATGAGAACAATGAGCTGCTTTCTATGTGATGTTGGTGAAATTTGCATCCATGGTAAGCATCTAGGGCATATCCCTAACAGAAATTATGCTGGTAATCAGAACACCAATACAGAAGTTGGTTCTTTTGTAGTTCCATTGGCAAATACTAAACGCAAATTTACAAATCAAAATAAAATCAAGATTATTTCCGATATACTTATTGATGTCTCCAATAAGCCTGCACATCAGTAATATTTGATACATGTATTGATTCTGAGATTGTTTTGTATTTTGCTATTTTATTATCGGTGTAATGATTATTCATCTACTTAATGCAAAATATTGTGATGCTTGTAAATAGTAACCGAGTTACATAAAGAGATATTCTTTGTGCATTTAAAATACATGGTCTAATTTAAAAATTAAAATAATAAATCAGTGGGCGGCATGCTATAAGGGGCCTAACAACACAATGGTACAATTTGTTTTTTTTTTTCATAACATTACTATATATTTTTTTGAATATTTCATATAGATGTCATACATATGAATGACATCTATATGGAATAGTCAAAATATGTCATAGGTTTAAATAAGTGACTGTGATTTTTAATGATTACCAAAGAATTAATTAAATACTAAGAAGACTACTTATATGATTACGTTTTTAAGAACCAAATAGTCTGATTTTGTTTGTTTTATGCTAAAGTTTGATAAATAAATAATTGTTGACTGATTTAGTAAGTGTTTATTGAAACCCTTGAAATTGAAACCCTTTATATCATTTATTACAACACCTCGTCATTTTGTTCCACGCAGATATCATTCTCCGCTTACGGTGTCATTTGCCTCAACATGAATAATTCTAAATTTAAAAATACTGCGTTAATTATTACAAATAAACAAGTGCCTTTCGTTTAGAAAATGGATTTTGTATGCATAGATTGCATTTAGATGATTGAAAATGCATTACATTCGAGTTTAAAGAAAAACCTAAAATTCTGTTCAAAATAATATTTATCGAAGAATGACCGTATCACGAAACGGAGTCTGACTCCGTTTCGTGATTAAAGGATAAATTAAATATCTATAGACGTTCTCATTTACTAAGATGTTTTATCTACTGTTATGTATAGCTAACACTAGCTCGGTGAATATATCGATACCTTTACTAGGGAATAAATAATACTAGGGGATATCTATGTCTACTTGTAGACTTTTAAGGCCTGAAGGTGTATTATAGTTTTGAGTGAGTGTTCATGTCGTGTAGGGATCACTACTATAATCTACTTACAAGCTTAATTTAAGAACGAGACTAACAAGACTAAGAATCACATCCTTCTCTCAATGAATAGTTCAAGTTAGTCCTCAATAAACGTATAGGTATCATGACTCTAATGACGAAGACGATTGTTATCATCTAATTAGGAGTTTCCAAGCGTTCAACGTTCATGCGACTCATTTGAATGGTCATTTGTACCGTTATTCTTATTAGGGATTAGATGTTTTGATTTTCAGTAGGTTGTATTGAAAGCTAAAGCAGGTACATAAGTCAATCCTATAACCAGTGTAGAAAAATAATAACGCTTTCTACACTCATAGCCACCCACACATTAGGATTTTCTCCTGTTTCGCGATACACGAACGTCCAGCCTCTCAACTGAAATCTAAATTCAGATATCTGACTGACCGGGCATCGAACCCGGAACCCACTGCGAGTCAGGCTGTCAAAGTGACCAATCCGCCATGCGGGTCGTCAAAAAAATTGACCGTAAAAAATCGTGTAAAAGAAAATTCAGTAAACAAACAGGAAGATAAACCATACTCAGTCGTTCCCTCACTGCCAAAAACAAACCATCCCAGTACCCACACCAACTTGTCATATAAAAGTGAGGAAACCGAACTTAAATGACAAATTCGTATATAATATTATCTAGTGTTCATAGACGTAATTATGCTCATGCCAAGGGCTCGTTTGGGGACGTTCCAAGCGGGTCAAGTTTAATGACCACTTATGAACGTTTTGTGCTAAATTAAAGCCTACTTGTGTTATTAAGACACTTTTTTATTAGCAGCAGTCGATCAGTGGTAAGAATTTATGTTTTATTTTCCTGGGTATGTATCCTAGGCAGGTTGTACTCTGATTTTGAGAAATTAAACATACAAAACCATGTCTAGTGGTCAAGTGAGAGTATATACATTTCTGAGAATTTTCAAGATACTTTCAAAAATATGTGAATTTTATAATAAGACTTAATTTAGTAAAACTACGATCAAAGGCTGTCCTACTGCTAGCGTCCAGCAGTAACATATAATGATGGATGGATTAACATCTGGCTTTCCGCTACAAACAAGTGCAGATAGCTCAATAATATTTCTTCTAGACGTGTCCTACGATTTCATCCGCGTTTAAAAGTAACAGTAGTTTAAATTGTATTAAAATTCGATAGAGAATTTGACAGAAAAGAATTAAATAAAGGCTAAATATTACCTCAAGACATGGACTTTACATATATTCTCAATCCTTTAAATGATATTCAGTAGTTTAGATTAGATGCGATTTCAAATATACAGACAAAAATGTAGAAATATCTATTATTATCTTTTGTCAGACACAAGGTACTTTCTTTTTATGATATATTTTTAATATTTTATGAGATAGTCGTTAGAGACAGATCCGTAGTTGAACCACTGAAAATTTTACCATTTTTGCGTACATTCGGTAAATCATTATATTATTATAAGTTTGTAATATTAAAGTTTTAAATGATGGTATCGTGAATAAATATAACCGACCGAAATATAATAATGGACACTTCTACTCAATATCGATAATTGACCTATTTATAATATATATATATATGCGAATGTAATTCTATATTTCATAAAACAAGGTAACGATTCTTTATTTACACATATTTACTTCAATGTGTAATTACTATATTATGTATGAGTTTAGTATAAAAAATGTATTTAGTGTAAATATTTTACAAATCAATACCAAAAATCAATTATTCGTGGGGAAACATTTGCAAATACAGGAAAATACTCGTGACCTAAACCAGGAATAATTTATACCTCACGTACCTATAAAGTCGGACGCACACTGAGTTAAATTAACAAATCGAAAGCAGAAGCTACGACTACACCGAAAGGTGGGTGGGCACCAAACGAGGCGATGTATAGGAAGTTTACTTCCATTCGCTTGGAACAAACATTTGCATTGCAAAAGAATGCTGAGTGAATGCGACGGAATTACTGCATTCGATTTGAATAATTAACTATAATAACTCTGGCTAACACCGAGATTGCGTACGTAAAGATCTACTTAACTTCACGGAAGCGCCTTTTGTAGTTTACACCCACGAAGTAGTCATGTAAAGTATTACACCGTCGTAATAATTATAAAATATAAACGCAAAGAATATGCTCTTAACGTGCTCCGCATTCGAAGAGCAAATTAAAGGCATTATATTTTAAATATTTATTCCTGGTAAAGATAGCTATATCAATGTTTAAATAAATTAAATTTGATACTTATAAATATATAAACCAAGCATTAGAAAATCAAAGAGGTAATTAACATAGCGTTAAATTTCATAGTACGATTATCTTTATAATTAAGTCTAATTGACGAGTCTATGATTTCAAAACAAACTACTGATCGTTACTTATTGCAAGCAAAAACTTTCTTTAAGTCTCAATGACCCTTTTCTTTTTAATTTTGTTCGTCCCCTTTTCTTGTACCGACTTTGACTTATCTCAAAAACGGCCAACAATACACGTCTTCTTATTGCAATACAAAATAACAATACCGCTACTTTTTAATCTATAAAAGAATAACATTCACTTCGTGTGTCCGGGAAACTATCTAGAACGTTGGAATTCATAGACGAATAGGTATTTGGAGCGGACTCATTATTAGATTCAGTATAGATAGACAAGATGGCGTGTTTCATCCGGGAATGCGGCGATCCTGAAGGAAGTGAGTGCCGTTATTTTTGTCGCGGCTCCTTAACGCGTGGCAGGAGTTAATTTTAAAAATATTTTTGATGCACTACAACGGCACGAGTATTTCCGTACGGGCCATTAAAGCTCGAATGTTCCTGATGTTTAGACAACTTGAAATTTGTATAGCGCTGGCCGCAGTTTACGTTCGTATTGGTTTATCGTCAGCTGAAATTACAGATTGAAATCGCTGTTACGGCACTTGACCGCATAAAACTTACAGAGATTTTGCTAAAGTTAGAATTGCAGCTATAACTGTGCCTAACCAAACCAAACAAAAACTGTATTGTCATACTTCATGGAATCCACCCAAAAAGCAAAAACACAAGTCATCGCTTGCAGAGCATCCGATCGCATGGACGTACAACGCAAGAATTTTCTTTGTTCATAATTCCAATCAAGGTTGTCTTTATGAAGTTGCTCTTCGGGAGGAATAGTTTGCAACGATTATCTTTGTTGCATTCATAAGGTGCGTAGTTGCCATCTAAAATTAACTCAATCATTTAAGAGCAATGTGCGCAGAAATTCGCAATATACCTATTCTAACGTTAGAAGCACACTCGTTACTTTTAGCATCGCCGTACGTTTTTGCAATCGGATTTCTGTTGCATCACATTTTGGCAAGTATCGACTGTCGATCGATCGCGACATCAACGTTCTGTGTCGTATTTTATCAAGAAATATAAAGAATTATCAAGAAATCTTCAGGTACGAAAGGAAGCAACGCTACCTGATTATATTACAAAAAAAAATTCAATTACATTCCTAAAACTTCTTATAGACTTCTTAGCGATTTTATCTCGGGATTTCTGTTATAGTGGTAAGTCAGAACCTTTATCATGTGATAAATAGTTATAGCTATAATTATTGTATCGGCAACCACTATACTATCTCGATCCCTATTTATTTTTACTAGTTTATTATTAAAGACCTTTATTGTATTAGGTTCTGCCTATATGCCATCACTACTACGTACCTGCGTACTAATGTTAATAGGATTCAAAGTAACTCTTAATAAGTTTCTAAGACGGTCATACCTTGTGCCTACTATTTAATATTTATGTTATATGATCAGAATCAATTAAGTCTCAAAGTAAGTTGTTGAACGTCAGAGCTAATCGTATCCAGTCTGCGCTAGACCCAAGTCCTAGTACCGCTCGTCGCTTGCGCACGTCAAGTAGTACAGTTTCATTGCGCGTGACCTCATAATTGACTGAATACGTTATATAAGTACTTACTGACTGGGTCCCTTCCACGTTTAATAATGAAATTTAGTGATATTCAACGCAAAACAAAATTGAAGTCTACATAACAAACAATATTTTTCGAAAAATCATAGCGTGACATAGCAAAGTTCTTGGTTTTTGAAGAGAAAATAGATAAGACCTTATCTGAAATTGCTAATCTCGATAATCATTAAACAAATCGAGTTCGTAATTGATTTAGCTTAGGTAATACTATACTATACAAAAATAAAAGCAATTGTATTCACGCAGTTGCAGTTTTTAAGATTGTAGAGGTATAGAGCGTATTTGTAGAGTTTTTGCAGGTACGCAGGTCGGTAGCGCTGGCATCAATAGATACATTATGCTTTAAGAGAACAATATAACAGACATTTTCATGATTACATAAACACCAAAATTATATAATACAACATCAATGAACAATGCAATAAAGCGAAAATTGTACGACTTTAATAAACAATAGAATAATGGGCAAATTGCCTTAAGTTCGAACGTATACAAAAGGCCACGACCTTTCAAGCATTTATCCAGTGATTGCTCATTCAATGGAGCGAACAGATTGAAGAAATTTTATTTGCGTTCCTCACATTACAATATGCAGTGAACGGATAATATTGCACTGTGAAGTAAGGGATGAGGTTGAATGAGTTTAATTACTTTAATTAAACATAAGAAATGGTAAATGAAATTATAGTAACGTATACATCTAGACTGCCTACAAAATCAATCTGATCTTAAACGAGTAAAACATACCTTAAAACATTAAATCGTAATAGATTAAATATCCATAATTGACATCCATAATTCGATCCATAATTGTTTATTCAATAAATTACATTTCTCGGATTAATGGTTTCATACAATCGAGGTATACTGATTCAAGTTTATTATAAAAAGTAAAAGTAAAGAAGTTTATAACAATTTTGTTGTCACACGGACAAAGATTGCAAAAAAAAAATTATGCCTACATCATTCATAAAACAAGAAACTTCAGTAAAAATCGGATTAAGATTGATGTCAACGAATAAGATCTTCAAACCCTTAATATGACCTTCTGAAATTGTGACCATTATGCCGAACAGGTTATTAATAAACCTCATTATGCCGTTAAAGATCGAGTGATCACAGCGTAAGAGCCAATGACATCACCTCACAAGGACGTCAATGTTATGCAACGAATACCTACGTAGGCCGGTGGAATTGCTAGAATGTCGTGTAAGACATAAACACAGCCGTTTCCACGTTCATGAAATAGCTGATTAAAACTAGTTGTATTTATTCAAGTTTTACAGGAAGTTATGTTTCGAAAATGTATATAATGACACGGACTAGTCCCTTATTAAAAATCACGATTCAGCCATGTTTTGGTTGCCTTAGACGCAAAAAGCACATAAAAGTCTGATATCTATAATAAGTATACAAATGTTTCAGTAATTAAAAAGTGATATTTTCAACAAAGACAAATATTGATTTAAAAAAATGCAGATATATGAAAGATAGCTATAAAAATATTCCATATTAATAATTTGATTTCATAATAAATTATGCCTTTGCCGAACATTACGAAATAAGATTTTTTTTTGGTAATTTTTATATACATATGAACAATCTGATATAAAGGAAGGAAATGACAATTTGGGACTATGATAAAAAATATACCAACGACCCATTTGATAATTATCATCATTGTCAAGACGGATTGTTACTTTTGGATACACTTATTATACAAGACGTAATCGGTACATTAAAATACATATAAAAACAAAACTGCAGAAATTTGTCACGGACACGGTTTCAATGACTAACGCTGGCAAAATTAATTATATAGCACTTCATAATTGAAAAGATTTAGAATTATTTAAAATCAGCCATTACAATAAGGATATTTATAATATGCATTTGTTTATGTATAGACGTAAAAGGAACGGATCGAGGCATTTAGCGTCATTTGCAAGACCAGTAAAACGTGCTAATTGGTGAGCGTAATCGAGAGGCTCAAATTGAATCTGCAGACTTCACCTTTATGCAGTTGCAAAACCTACTCTGCTATATTTTGAATAGCTAATATAAGATAAAGATAAATGATATGATAAAGAAAGCAGTCAGCCAGTATCATCATAAGATCAAGAAGAAAGTGCAGCTATAGAGATACATAATATTGGATATATTTAAAAGGCAGCTTGAGATAATGATATCTTACTTTTTTTTGAGATAATTTAACTCCTATGCAAAATTTACAACAAATAATGATAAAAAATGATTCCAGTTTGTTGTGTAACATCAAAACACAAGTTAATTTGTTTCTATATTTAGTCTCGGTTACTGGATGTTATGGTTAAATTACAATATGGTAGTGAAATCAGACGTTTAATGCTTTGTCTTGTTATAGAAAAATATGACATCTGATCTGATATTCCATTAATTAGGTCCGGGTGTCTTCTAGTGATTGTGAAATCTAGTCACACTTTTTTTATAATACAATGTTTTTATTTCGATTATTTAACAATGTCATATATTGTCAGGCTTATATAATTCATATATAGTATTATATATTTCAGGTTTAATGTTCTTCATATTAACTTGCGACGTAATAAATAGATAACCCCTTTTATGTCACTTTTAATTTTTCCCACAATGTTTCTTTAATCAAAAGTAAATAACAACTTGTAAAATCGAAGCTAATATATAAATTCATTTTATAATATATAAACTGAAACATCTTAAAGTATTTATACTTAAATCATCCGCCTTCGAATCCGCCTTAGAAAGTATAAACACTAACGTGCCCTGTGGGACACCTCCACATTCTTACAGAATATCGACCGAGCGATGTTTGCAGATATCTCGTCGCATATCTTAGTCGGGAATTCCTACGACACGATAGTTGTACTTTGATCTCAGTTCGATATCGCAGCTGAGTGAATTTTCTAGTCGCTGTCAGTAACTAACGTGCATACTTCAAATTAATGTTCCAGTGCTACAGATTGACATTCTGTTGACAATCAAACTGTCGAGAAAGATAAGCTTTTATTCAATTTAAAACGCTGTTGATGCTGAGTAAAGAATCAACAAATATGGAAAAAGAATAGAAGATAGATACGAAATTGAAAAAAGAAAAAAAAATAAAACGACGATAAATACTCAACAATAATGAATTTCTTGGATCAGTGAGTGACATTAACTAACAAGGAAAATTTATTGAACATCATGTTTACCACATAAGTCAAAACAAAAATTCCAACATGCAAATGCAATTTCAACATGCAAACCAAAATGTTAAACACCACTTGACTCATCTGTTTATTGTCCAATTGAAATCATTTTTCCTTCGCATTTTCTAATTTTCACTATCGTACGTAAACGTAACTATTATTTACTGGTATAGAGAAAGTACCGTGTGTTACCGAGAGCTCCGTCACAGATGGCGGACGTTGGTCCGACTTCTATTATCCCCCTTGCTTCAATTACATAATTGTTTTTGAATCTAAATGTATGGTTTCTTAATTAACAATGAAATTTAATAGTTGGTTTCCTATTTCAAACTATTACGACCATTGGTATGGACGTAACATAGTAACTAAATATTTTACTTGCATACAACCGTTTAGATTTTTTTTTGTCATGATGTCATGTTTTTGCTTATGACGTATGTAAAAATACTTATTGAAATGAAACAAACATGTACAACTTTCGAGTGAGACAAATGTTCATAGGCGCCGATCTCATACCATCATATTTTGAATACAATAAAACAGACTGAGTACCGTGATCTGTGGCTTTCACTGACTCCGTATCGCTGTATACTGCATTTCTTTCTTTTTTAAGATTAAGCTGTTATTTAACATTTAGGTTAGCAATCCAATTTCGAATAGACTTGATGACTGTTTTTTGCTTGTTTATTCGTTTTATACAATTATTCTTTAATCTCGTTTTCTAATATTGCGGAAGCTAAACCCAGTTGTGATTCAGTCTAATATTAATTTTATTAGAAAAGTAAACAATTTTTTATGGCCCAATCATACCGATGCTGTTTTTTTTTTACAGATTTTAGTCTTCGTTTCACTTATTTGTACTCATATTGTGATGTTCACTAGGCAGTTATTTGGTTCTACCCCCTAATTGTCATCGTGTAATCTTTACATTCAGTCTTTATCCAACCTACCTGCTGCCGTCTGTCGTCATCCTTTGCTCGCTGCTCAGCCTGCCTGCGGCGGCGGTCCTCGTCCCTCTTCTCGCGCTGTGCTTGCGCCGCGGCGGCGTGTGCGCGTAGCTCGTCCAGCCTTTTCCTTTGTTCCGCCTCTCGTCTTTCACGCGCCAGTCTTGCTCGGTCTAGGGCTTCTGCCGACACTAGAAATAAGATTTTAGTCTTAGTAACCCAGAATGGTAAGACGACAACGTCTGTCTTTTTTTTGTAATATTGAAGTAGTAAACAAGCAGGCAACCTGATTGTAAGTGGCCACCGACATCCTGTAATGTACTCTATATATATATATTACACATGGGGTCAATCACTGATACGTTGCGACCTCTTAGGACTAAGATGGTCGCCTCATATAAAAGTGAGCCGGTAGTTTGTTGCAAATACATTTTCAAAGTCAAGTATGACATTATAAGAATACCTATCTATTATTATCCTCGGGTACTTTTTCGGCGGACTTAGATGTACTTATTTATCATCCATCATGATTAAGCATATACATAATATTACATAACCTGTTCGGTGCCTCTCTACAATCAACACCCACTTAGAAAGCGGAAACAGCTATTGCACTAATACAAATATAGCTAACAGTTCATTGCCAGAAATGAGTCAGTACCGGAAGCAGTCTTTAAGTCTAAGTACGTAACTCAATCTATTGATTGATCGAGCAATTCAAGCTATAAAACTATTAATCTGATTTTTTTACTTTGCCAATAAACAAAATTTCCGCATGCTTTGAATAAAGTACTTTATCGTGTAAACATTATATATAAAGGAAAAGTTATAAAAGACATCTTTCTAACTAACTCTAGTAAGTAGACAAATATACGACACAGTAACACTGCTTCAGGTAACCATGCCATTAGGATTTCAACCAACATCATTCATAAACCGTCATTGGACCGTCTTGAAGACTATTAGACAATCACACTCATACAAAATACCCTGCAGAAAGACGGTGATCTAATTTCTCTTCGTGTGATTTAAATCCATGAACTTGATGACTTTCGTTTCGGACAATTCTATACAACAGATTTTATTAGCCGTAAACTATCAGACGATATTCGGTTGATTGAAGCTTGGCATGTTAGTGAAAGTGCAGTAATTTGGTTACAGTCAGATACGGAAAATGTTTGGCACTATCACGTAAAGCAAAAAGTATCAAATGATTAGCAATTTGTGTAGATGTACAATTTAAATTATCTTTTTTACCACAAATCAAACAGTATATATATAATGTCTTGAAAAAGAAAGTCAGAAACAGGGAGTAAATTAAACAACAATCAATATATTGAGAATGAAAAGAGCAAGTAAATACTTCATTGCGAACGAGAGGAATTATTTTAAGTATCGACAAATTATAGTGACGTAAACGACTTGCCTATACACTAGTTTCTTAAAGATCTCTCCTTAAGTATATTCAAAACATACGATAGTCTAAAACTTGCGTGCGCCACAGACATTTATATCGATGCATTACATACGCATTATAAGGTTTCAACCGTTTATCGTTTAAAGATGATGGGCTCAATGGGTGGGGCAATAAACGATAAACCATCGTAATAAAGTTGGTGAGCCTTCAACGATCAGATGACCCAATTATTTTCCCACACATCACCTACACAATACAGAGGTCAGATTATAACTACCGAAACACTAATGGGAACGGTGTATAGTTTGTTTTAAAGCGTTCGTGAACAAATGTACTTCAATGTATATGATGTCATAATTTTGATACAGCGATAATAGAGGCGGGCAGTGTAAATTCAAATGCACAAAGTAGATATAAGTGATACTTGTAAACTCAGCAATATTTATTTTTAATTTCCGTTTTCATTTAATTTCGTTAGACGTATACAGTGCATTACATAGATCGTAGTATCACTTTTAAAAAGTATACGTAGTCATTAGCATCTACAATAATTAAAATTTATTTCACACGACATATAAATACGGTGGAACAAATAAAAACAGTTCAGGAGATTTAACAAACAAGGTAATGAAAGAGTAAACGCTATAATGTCAGTACTTCAAAACACATAAAAGAGAATAACGAAGACAGATGAAAGCCTACAAAAACCCTACAAACACTGACACCTGCCTGAAGATGAACATGTAGTCAATCAATAACCAGTGAATGGAGGAATGCCGACACAATTCATTGAACGCGACGATCAATAGACGTTGTACACGCAGTTGGTAAACAATGTAGGGTCACAACGATGGAATGTCGGCCACTACTGCCTAGCTGAACCTATTTATAACTTTCATAGTTAAGCGGTACCGGATCCGCAAGCATGCGAAATAACTTCTGCGTTTAGAGAAATCTCGCAAGACAATTTTCATCCCACAAACAGAATTTACACGATTTTGCTCCTCGAAAGGGTTTGATAAAATAAAATAGAAATATATATACAGAACATGTCTGAAAATCTACAAGACATACGTTCATTTTCGCCCAGATCGGTTATAATTTTTTCACTTCTGAAGCTGATCAGAGATCAAGGTAGATTTCTCGTAGACAAGACGCCGTTCAAAGATGTAACGAATCCATCCATCGATTACCTGTTTTAAATCCACTGTTGGACTTCAAACAGCTGGTCCTATGTCTACGTCCTTTTTTTTGTTCTCGAGGGGGAAACCTTCGAAAGCTACCCGACACCGTGGGAGCAGCGCCAGGTTATGTGGGATTTTAACGCACTTAAGCCCCACCCGGTGGCCTTCCTTGGCGCTGCAAAGAGGACTCCGGGATCTCAAACGGAACTCGATCGGAGTCCTCTGAGCGCGTTGCCCCATCGGGCTCCACCCAGGTAAGCAGATGGGCCATCTGGTTTTTATGACAGTATGCGACCACACATACCGTCGTCCTTATGTCTACGCCCTAGATCTATTTCCCATAATGAAGTTTTGCCAGTAGTCACCGCGCCTGTTATGCGTGTTGGTGTCGTAGGGGGTATTGATGTTCCACAGAAAGACGCTTCTGTCCATCTCCTGGAGTTGTTCCTTAGTCACTTTCTACGTCATCCTCGAGAAGAGAGGAAGTGGTACTATCCAAGACAAGCCACCAGTAGTAGATTAACTTAATTGTAATAGGACGCAGCAACTGATTTCTAGGATTATATTCACCGTCGAATATTTATGAATATCTATTAATAAATTATAATGTATAACCACATAAGTAGTGAACCACATAATATAATGACAGTAATTAATTTATGAGCGTGTTATACTGCCGTTAGAACCAAGGTTTTAGTTTGTGTCTACTAAATAAAAAGTCTAACACGAGCGGAATGACAGACATTAAACAGATTAAATTGGCAGATCCAGATATTTTGCATGGAACTTCCTCACATGACATAGAAAGGTAATAAGAAATAAAATTTTAATACAACTTATTCTCGCGGCTCCGCCCGTTTCGGTCACATTTACTATTTAATGAATATCCTATGTATTAATCCAGTTCATATATCTACATGTGTGCCAAATTTTAACGGAATCCGACCAGTAGTTTTTGCGTGAA
>DWTU01000712.1:0-15708 GCA_018251515.1 Cecropterus confusis
ACAGGCTATCACGGCATGCATCGTGGTCGAGCTTAAATATTTAAGATTTTATTGTAACTCTTAAGTATGTGTCTAAGGTATAATTTAGAATGGCATAATTTAGAATTTCTAGCACAAAGTTCTTGCATTTCGGTGATGTGATGTGATGAAGAGTGTGGTTGCCGGCTCACTTTTATATGACGCGACCATCTCGGGAGTGGCAATGCATCTGTGATTGACTTCAGATTAGAACTGGTCTTTGTGAAGTCGCTTACAGATATTTGCAGCTTTTCCTTAACATCAGGAGATTGCATGCTTGTTTGCTACTTCACTCTTAAAAATAACCGTTGTTCTCGTTCGATCGCTGTTTATGTAATCTTACCGTCCTTAATCAATAAACCGATCAACACTCTTGTTTTGTTTTTGAACCGGTCGTAAGAACCGCTACTTACAAACTTCGTGGAATTGAGAAGTTCATTTAAATATCTATAAAAAGGTATAAGGTTTCGTGCAAGTCTCAACCGCTTCATTATTAACCGCTTATGTACCTACAGTCTTTACATTTCTACCCTACATGTTCAAATAACGTTTAGACTTTAATTTTGCGCCACGCAAACTTATCACAATCAGATGTTTCAAATGAAAACTAAAATTTGAGTTTTAATTTTGTATTACCGCTAAATAACTTGATGTTCCAGTTTGCTATAAGATCTACGAAAGCGCCTTCTTGAGGTCTTCACTTTTACACTGTGCAAAAACCTTTTTTGCCAGTCGATTTATTTCTGTGTAATCATCCTTTCAGGTCTGTGTGAACATACGTTATGGACATTTTCCTTCGTTTTATTTAAAGATCTTCATATTACCAAACCTCGCAGCCCCTAAGGAGATTGATGACCAAAATCCTCGGTTGAGCAAAATAGAAACGTTCTCTTCGAGTACTTTTTTATAATATTGAAGTGGCAAACGTACATGCAGTCCACTTGATAGTAAGCTCCTGTCGCCCGTGGGCATCTTTTATAAACTCCAGATAAGATGTCTTGTCTGATGTATGCCACAGAAGCCTTGCTACCTGAGGTCTAAGTTGGAACTGCACACTGCACACTGTGAACTACCATATTTAGTAACTGGCTGAACCGATTTTGATTAAACACGTGTAATTACAATACAGGCGTCATCCTCTTTCATTTGATACCCCATTTCGGTATATTTGACAACATTTAATTTTTCCTCTTCACTTTAACCTCCTATATTTAGAAACGGCTAAGCCGATCTTGATGAAACATGACTCTGAAACGTGTAAATTATTTGTTATGCCCTTTCAATTGATACCCCACTAGTTATTATTTAAAAATATTTGCTTTTTCATCACCACTTTCACCATCTATATCTAATAACTGACGGAACCGATTTTGATAAACATATTTAAGAACCAGCAACGGGAAACTTGCTGTCCAAAAAAAACCGCATCCAAATCAGTTCACTCGTTTAGGAGTTTACGTTTCCACAAATAGACGTATCAGTCAAACTTAAAACACCCCTTTTTTGCGTCGAGGGTTAAAAAAATAGTGTCCTAGTGTGACTAGTGTGACTAGTCGCAAATCGATTGTTTCGTGGCAGGGTCGTGAACTAGCGCCACATGCAGAAACAGGAGTCGGTGTCCGCGCAAACGAACAAAGAGTTCAATCGAACAAAATATTAAAACAAAGGAAATATTCTCTCCATTTATTTTCTTATTAATTTACATTGTTCACAGCTTACTAACCAGCGAGAATTATATTTCCGCTAAGTTTATAGACCTTTGTTTCAACGTGTTCAAATTTTTTATTGAAAATTTGTTGATTGCTATCAGATGATTATACACTGTACATCTTAAACTAGCTACCTATCGTCCATTATGTATATAAAATTTATGTGTCTGTACGATGTTTCAAAGGTGGAACGTTAACGTAAACGCTTTCTACATTCATAGTCCCTAGGATTTTCTCACGTATCATGGGTGCCATGGACACACAAAGACGAATACACAAACACGCAGACTCAGAACAGAAATCTAAACTCATCATTCAGATGTCTGGCCGGGGATCGAACCCGGGACCCATTGCGTGTCAGACCGGTTTGATCCACCACGGGGATCGTCAAACTCTAGTCATGGAACTACATATGCATGGAGTTACATGCTAATGGTGGTTACTGGTTACATTATTGCTACATCAGTATATTTTATAACTAGCTCATTCCCGCGGCCCCACCCGCTTCGGTCTCGTCTTGTACAGTATCCCATGTATTAAGCCAGATAAACTTTCTGAGTTGCAAATTTCAGTGGAATCCGACAAGTGGTTTTGCATGAAGTAGTAACAAAAATACATCCTCGCAAACTAGATACTTAGATACTTACCGTCAACCCATTATTGTCGCACTGTTGGGCATGGGTCTTCTCTCAGATTGAGTTTCAGGCCATAGTCCACCGTGCTGGCCAAGTGCGAATTTGTAGACTTCACACAACTTTGAGAATTGTTCTAAAAAACTCTCATGTGTGTAGGTTTCCTCACGATGTTTTTCTTCAACGTCGTTCGTAAAGCAGTGATAATTAACTTCTAATACGCACATATATTTAGAAAAATCTGTGGTGCGTGCCTGGGATTCGAAGCTCGGACCTTCGATTGAGAGGCCGAGTTTCAACCATTCGGCTATTACTGCTCATTGAAGAATTGTAATTGAAGTAATACTATTAAAATATAAATGATACTGTTATATAATAAAACCAATATTATTTTTACAGTTGTATTCCGGACATCTAGGTGGGTATTATTTTATCGCAAAATATTTTCAACACGTTTTTATGAGCTGGGGCTCTTCAAGCGTTGATGTAATCGTTTATAAATTTCGGTTATAGAACTAATCTGTAACGAGGAGTAGATACTTAATTTTAACTTATCTTAAAATAATCTTTGGCATAAACATATTATAATAACATAAGATCGCATTTCATTAAACTATTCTGTATCCATTCTTCTTTTCAAGATTGTCAAAGTCTAGATTTTTGTTTTACGAATTACCGTCCGTCCTGTTTTCACCCTTTATTCGCGTTTCCTGATCGCGTAGCGCTATCGTCTACCGCTCGGACAATTAGTGTCTATACAAAAGTAAATATATTTTTCCATTTCATTTTATTCAATTCAAACGAAAAAAAACTGTTATGCATAAGTGTTACCAAAGAAAACCGTAAAGATATATTATAACTTAGTATCCGAACAACATGATAGCAGATGACAAATGGTGAAAGTTAGCTAGCAGAAGTCGTGCTTTATAATGGCGTTCTAGTAAACTTCGACGGTGCGCTAATTAAAATAGCATGTGCAATGTAACAGTTTACAAAATGGTTTGTACTTTCCGGCTGTGTCATTTCTATGTTTATTGGCTTGTTATATTGTTTATATATGATGCGATCATCTTATTCCTTGGATGTAGTAACGCTTTTTGATCGACTTCTGTTCGAATCCCTGTTCTCTATGAATTTGCTTCCAGATGTCCATAGGCGGCAGTAACCCCTGTAAGGGACTTCATGCTTCGCTACTTCAATCTGATAAAAAAAAGATTCTCTTTCATTTATACAAAAAAAATCCGTTTCATTATTACATATCAATTATATTAGTAGCAAGACGTAATCTGCAGATTCACCGGCGTTTAAAGAAAAGTTTGAGTTGTAATAAATTTTAACACACTAGATGGATTTAAACGGAATAATGACTAAATTTTATCACCTCAAGATATGTACTATAAAAGTATTTCAGTCCTTTTAATTAAATTTAGTAGCTTTGGTTTGATACTATTTAAAAGATACAGACCACTAGGCAAACAAAAATTACAAAGTGTATAGATTTTTTTATTCACAGTCCTCGAAATAACGTTTTTTTGCATATAGATGTATAAACAGGCGGAATTTTATTTTAATTAACGTATTTATCAGTAATATTAAGTTTTAACTTAAGATATTAGCAAATAACAATATTTGACAACATGACTGGCTCAGCGATTTTCACATTTTTTCTGGTCTCGATGAACTGTTTTCCTGATCTGGCTGTTTAAGTCATGTTTAGTAACAATAATATCCACGACACAGGCGACACGATAAAGACTTTATGTAGGGAAGGTATTTTCGTAATAATCGTAAATAATTCGTAAATAAAAGTTAACACTATCATCTTATATATAATTTTCTCTTTTACACGTGCTCTCAGTTTCCTTTATGAAGAGGCTTTTCCTGTATCGTTCAATTACCTCCAGGTAATTGCGGTAAACTAACTTATTCCTTAGCACGTTTCAAGACCGGGCTCTGATGCCCGTTTGCTGAATTCCCTTTAATTAATTTTCCCTCGCCTTTCGGCTCTGTACTCATGTGCTTTAGAATTTACAATATACTGTAATGTATATTAATTGCATACCTGGTACCACTGCAGTTTATTTACGTTCTGTGCTACTTTAAAAGGTGGTAGAGTCTGGTGTTCACACTGGTGTTGACCACTTGCGGTATCTGTAGACGAGTAGTGTTTTGTATAACACATATAACCCAAATACCTACTTGTAACTTGCATAATGTGTAGCTATACAATAGTAAATGTAATCAAAATAGACGCTTTTGTATATCTTACTCGTTCACACATCATAGAGAATAAACGAGAAGTCAATAGAAATTGTATTCCTTTACACAAATTATATAATTATATGAACTTCGTTAATTAACGGTTAACTGGTGAGCGGCTTTCATTCTGCGTGGTAAATTATTGGCTCTCAGAGAGAAATTAATTAGGGGAATGGTGGTATGAAGGAAATACTTGAAGGCACTCATAATTAAGCAAAATGTGCGCGAATTCATTAGGCTCGCTCTTGCACCATCTTTTAATCTTTTTACGTAAAAAGTAGACATTAAAAATAACAATTTGCAAAACTATAATTTCATTTTTTTATGTAAGTAACAAACAAGCATGCAGTCCATCTGATGGTAATTGGCCGCTGCCGCCTATGTACATCGGCAATCAACTCCAGATAAGATCAGAGTCTTACCTGAGATTAGCGACAGATGCGTTGCCACCTCAGAGGACTAAGTTTGAACGCCTCGAAGTATATCTCCCTTACCACACTCCTCACACCTGAACAGCAATGCATAACACTGCGGTTATTACGCAGAAATAAATAGTTTGTCGTTTAAAAAAATACACAATAAGGCAAATCTTTAAAAAGTTATACGTTATAGGTTTGGTGCGGTAGACATGATCAAACAACTTACCAACTTAGTCCTCATAGTTATCAAAAGAATTTTAGATAATATCCCTAACCATGTGTAGTAGGTACAAATGTCCATGGGCCGCTTTTGTTTGTATCATATGAGTTGCAGGCTTATTCGTATAAAAAAGGTATATATGTATTCATTTTTATATATAAAAATACATGAAACCTTTTGATACAGTACCTACGTAGTGATTGCGCTAGAAATTTCGTTGAAATGTGAATGAATGTAGGAAGCTTTTCTATTCACGGATTTCAATATCCATCGGTAAGTTTGCACGTTCGTCGAATAAAGCGGATTACACAATACATTCGACATACGTACACAATGGTAACACTGAAAAATGCAGCCCATCACGTCTACGGATTTCGTTGTTTTGCATAGCTTAGTTTGCAATGGCCTAATTCGGACTGGCAATGTAGAACACCGCCTGTTGGGTCGCGATGTTTTCTTCGCACATGTATTAAGGGTTCCACTGAGGGTACCTTAACGTAAATAAAAAAGTGGGTAGACAGATATTTTTTCAGCTTATTTTTGTTTTGCTTTATTACAAGACGTTTATTTATTACGTTTATTTAGTACAAGACGACTAAAGGACACAATCAAATTAATGGGCAAAAGCGTCTTCCTGTGTAACATTAACATCAACACACATGCAGACGCGATGACTACTGGCAAAAGACTTCATTAGGCCTTGACTTTCGGTATCATGCAGTGAACATCAAAAAGTTGATAGCTGGATAGTCCGATACAGAATAATGCAAGATTTTTGTGCAGAGTGTTATACTCAGAAGAAGATATTTGATGTCAGATTTCCATTGAGATAGAGATCCCAACTACTGTAGCCTTTTTGCTCGGCGCGTAATTTTGTCTAAGCAGCGTTTAATAATACATCCGCTGCTCTCAAATTCATTTGATCCTGATCTCGGATCTGTTTCAGATACATTTATAATGCACACTGAACGCTATATGAGGTTTCTACTCATGTTTCTTTAGACTCCATTATCATGTTTTTCTCACATTGGCCGAAATACTCGTGTTTCGCTACGGGACAAAATAATAGTTTCATCTTAAAATAGTACAAAATATCGGAATCAAAAGTAGCTCATAAGTTCACCAGGTAAATAAGCTACGTTCATGCATGCATGCATGAAACTTTTTCATGTAAATGGGACCAGTGGTTCTGGGAATAAATGGGAATAGAATCCTCAAAGGGCTGTTGGCAACAGATTCAGTAGATTAAATGCTGCTTTAATCTACTGAATCAATAGTGCAAGAACTGTCAAAAACATTGATTTGAGTACATTAATATTAAGTGGCTATACTTTGATTGATCGACCATTTATCGGAATAATATTACTGTAATTGATAGGGTTCAGACTTATATTAATGGAAGGTGAACGATCACCTTTCAATGACTTAATTGAATATGTAAAGGGCACTGTAAGGGCAAGGCTGAGAAAGGCAATCCCTTATATGGCCAATTCCTTTGTGTGTAAAGGTTTCATACGCGTGTGTGTAAATTAAAAGAAGCTAGTAGAAATAGTTATTTCATAATGACATTTTGGAATGATCCCCTCAAATGAAAATGGATTTCTTTTTGTTATACTCATCGCAATGCTTACAGATGTCTATGGGCAGATGTCACCACTTACCATCAGGTGGACTGCATGCTCGTTTGCTACTTCAGTCTGATAAAAAAAATCTCATCAGAGCCACTTTTTGCTAATCTAATTAATCTAATAGAAATTTATAAAAATCTTTCAAATTGGGAAGCTAGAAATGTCGATTTGCTTTATTGCTAGATTTCACATAACGATATAACGGCCAGAGTCCTTAACCGATAATAATTTACATTAAAATTTTCGAAACAAAATAATGTTGCTAGGTAACTAAATATTAAGCTGTAAAGCGTATTTTCAATAAAACTTGTTAGGTATAAAATAAACAATGGGTTTGATCCCTTTTTGATTCACTTTATCAATATACGGATCGCTGGATTGAACATTTTGTTTAGTAACTTGTCTTGCACTCTGCGGGCAAGCGTTTAGCTAGACTGTCTTGTTATTTGTAATGTGTGTGTGTGTTTTTATTCTTATTGAAATATTGATATTAGTAACTTAGGTTATTATGCCTCGTCCCTATCTAATATTTTGAATGTCAGGTTGGAGAGCACAACAGCAAGTCAAGACTAAGGACTAAGACTAAAGTAGTTTTGTTGTAGTCTAATTGTAAGGGCATAAAAGTTTAATATTTTCGATTTTATTCTTATAAGTTACCGTACTGTGCTTATTACTACTGCTTGAGTTAAATTAAGGTCGATTTTATCAAGCTTTAGGAATTTTTTCACGGACGAAATTAGGTGTGTCAGATTACGGATTATATTTGCCCGACGTTATTAAGGAAAGTTTATTTTAGATATTCTTGCTTCGTTTAATAAACCCCAGACGGTTATTTATGACAAGTTAATTTTATGACAAAATGTACAATATTAGTTTAACATTTTCACATTTATAAAGTCACGGTTAATTCATATTAATAGAATTGTATGGCATTTCTCATGGATATTGTTCTCGCTCAACTCGATTCTCCTTACTCGCAAGTGGTGGGACAGTAAATATTTGTTACTTTAACCATTTTGCTGATAATCCTAATCGAGTGTATTTACCTTTAATAAACACCGCCGAGCAAAGGTAAGGAAAAGGCAAATTAACCCAAAATTTTAACTGTTAATTTTGTGGTGCTTTTCCCAATTATGTTTCCAAATATTAATGAAGATAGAATTTTCGTTAAAAATCAATAAAATTTCAGATTTAATATGTAAATTCTAATGTAACACGATACACAGAGGCTTTGTTTTAGAACACATAATTATCACTCATCCAACTAAAGTCGGCTACTAACCAGTATTTTCCTTTATTCGTCCGCATTGTAGCAGCCTTGTGTCGTATACTCCACGTCTCCTCCAGCTTTGGGAAGAACTACGTCCAATAGTAGGGGACAAAAGTATTAAAGCCAAATACGTATGGACGCCTTTTTTTATAGACGAACTTTAGGTTGTATGAAAGATTGATGTAAAGTTATTCCTATTTTAGAACTTACTGATAGCTTTTATATTTCGTTCAATTATAGGAATTATCAAAGCTATCCTATTATATACAATAATAATAGTAGGAGTGAAATAGTTGATTCAGTACAGCCTCCATAAATATAACAATGAACAAGACACGGTAAAATATTTCCTACTAATGTACCTTATTTCCCTGACCCAATTATCATTGCACTATGATATTAAAGAAATTATATGAAAGGAGACAGCAGCCAGCTACTGAAAGTTATTATTAATTGTTCTTGAGAGATCTTTTAACTGAGACTTGTAAACAATGAGCGGCAAAAGTGTTTTAATACAAACGGACTTTGAAAGGATTGAAAGAAAGACAATTTCGAATAAGTCATTGGTAATTAATGGTTTTCTTGTTCTATTTTAGTACTTTTGTATTTAACTTCAATCGCTGTTGAAAAATCTGTATTTTGTTTGACTGTTCCATAATATACACTTTATACACAAAAGCGGCGTATACCAAATTTCATTTTTGTCTAATTATCTCAGAATTATTGAAGCAAGATACACATACGTCTCAAAAATAAGTTATATAAATATGGCATCAGTAGATCACTGCTAGAATGGTTTACATCATATCTGGCAATTCGTCTCCAGTTTGTAGTAGTCAACGGTTACATATTACATGATTATTTAGCAGTATCAGGTGTGCCACAGGGGTCCTATTTAGGTCCCATTCTCTTTTCTGCATTCATTAGTGATATAACACCAGAAATCACTAACTGTCAGTATTGTCCCTTGGCTGATGATTTGAAAATATATAAAACAGTCAGCTCTACTTTTGAAATACAACTTATTCAGGGCGATTTATGTAGAATTAGCGTGTGGTGCATTTAAATGGTATGATTCTTAATACGAAGAAATATTTTCATATTAAATTTTCTAGAAAAAGATTGACAGTAGGGTCTACCTATTTAGGAGTGATTTATAGACGGTGAACTAAAATTTAAAGGACATATTCACGTAATGTTTCAGAAAGGAGCATTTTTTTTTAGGTTTTTTTAAAAGAAATAACAAAGGGTTTGTCACCAAAAACTATTATTTATAATTCATTGGTTCACAGTTAATTAGAGTTCACGTCAGTAGTTTGAAGCAACGTTCATTTACGAGACATTTGGCATATCTCTCATCTGGCATATCTCATCGCAGTACCTATGAAATGCGCCTTAAATGCTTTGAAATAATGTCACTTAACTACCGTCTAACTAACTAACTACGTCTGCTATTAAGTGTAATGTTTCTCAAAAAACTTATATCTGGAAACATAGATTGCAGTCACTTATTGCAAAACATAAATATAAACGTTCCTTATCAATATCCACGACATCCCTTAACTAAGGTTTTTAGTGTACCTACCTTCAAGCGGAACTAGTCTCTTCAAAAACTCTCCGCTGTGTAGAATATGTAATGAATACAACCGAGCACGTGCATCAATTGAAGACATTGATATCTTCCATGCCATTCCATGACATTGATGTCTTGTATTAAAAAAAAAACTAAAAACTCATTTATTTAATTTTTAACTGATGTTGGTCTTTTTTGCATTTTGTTATTATTTGGCTTAAACTTTAGCAAATACTTATTAATTGACATCCTATCATATTATTTTTACAATAAGCAATAATTGACATGTATATAGGGTACATTATTACGTATAATACTGTTTGTATGTCTAAATAAATAACACATGAAATTTGGATTAAGGTTTCATTTTATGACGAACTTAGACCACTTGAAGGTTGTAGAAGCCTATGTGGTTGTAAGCACTACCTATTTCTGCCTAATACCAGCGTTAAGCGTTGTTGTGTTTCTGGCATGAAGGCTGTGGTAACGGAAACATATTTATCCGAGGCGTTCCAACTTAATCCTCAGGGGGTGACAACGCTAATCTTTGGCTAACCTTAAGTAAGACTTTGATCTTATCGGGGGTTGATTTATAGATGTCCATCGGTGTAAGTAGCTTCTGACCATCAAATGGACTGAACGGTACGACACGATAATAAATCCTAGTTTGTCAGAAATTCTCATTATTTAAAGCGTTAAATAGTATATAAATGTTTGTATTGTTTATATTATTATTATAAGCCGCGGACAGTATATTACATTTACATTATCGACCAAAAACCGGAAAACGTACCACGTTTTAAACTTACATTATTAACTGGTTCATTTTAACGTATCAAATTTGTGAGTAGTAGTCTGAATTGTTTACGCATACCGGGTTAAACGGTTTGCTTAATTATGTTTGCAGATATTTGATATTCGATAACGTTTAATAACTCAGGAAGCCTTGATAGTTGGTATATTTGTAAATTGTTTATATTTCAAGGCTAATTCTATTTTGTATTTTTCTTGATGTAGAACCGCTTTCATACTGGGAATGCAAATTATTATGTATTTTTTATTACACATACGCGCACACACAAACACACGCACGCACACACACATGCGTGCGCGCGCACAACATGTATAATAATTCCTATAATATTATGAAATTCAGATGGAACCTACTTCCTTCACGTCCAGAGGGGACGTAAACGGCTGCGACAGTCTTTATAACCACCGCAATTGTTTACGAATATACAGTTTATGTTTTTTTTAATTGTTCAATAAATCTTTGAATCTTTGAATTTACGGCCATAACTTGCAATGTACTTTGAAATAATGGGTGAAAACAAACAATTACTGTTTTAAGGGAATATAATAAACTCGTACTAAGGGTACTTTACGTGTATCACATACGAAATCCTAGCGTAAAGCTTTGATTGTAGAACTCATTATTTATTCGATATTCGTAATATATATGTATGTACGTACCAATGTTTCTTCGTCGCTGGCATTGGTCCGTAAATCACAACAAACCTACAGAACCGTAAAACGCTTCTGTAACGTATATTATTTTCAAGTTTTACACATTATTTGTAAGCACGGTACACTTTTAGTTTATTTTAGTTTAGTTATAATTTGATACATTTGGTTTCTTCAAAATTGTTCACGTAAGTATTTATTACTTTTTTTATATCCCATTTTAAATCTTTTACTAACTCTTGAGATATTTCTCTCAATGCTTGTCGGTTTGTTATGACGAATTATATATAGAGTCGGGGTGCGCTTCCGTGAACTCCTAATAGGATTAGGGCGGGATGTAGAGCTGAAGCAAGGTAGAGTTTTCTCAAGACGTACTTAAGTTCACTCATGCGCAGTAAGCGGGCCGGTGACCGGATGAGATTTTTATGTAACTAAAAACTAAAAAAAAAGTGAATTAACTAATTTCTAAGATACAAGCGTAGATGTATATTATTTAAAGGGTTCAATGATTGACGCCCTGCGTGGCAAAGCGGCGCAAGCGTGCAATACTGGTCTTTCGGGCAATGGGTTCCGGGTTCGATCACTGGCCAGACAAATATAACAAATGAGGAATTAAAATTCCAGTTCTGGGTCTGGCTGTCCGTGTATTCGTCTTGGTGTCTATGGTACCTACGTCGTGTGAAAATAACCTAGTGTGGGCTTGTTAGTGTAGAAAGCGATCAACGTTAATATTAGTTTGGAACTTCAAAGGTAACTCTCTCGGCGTAACTTTGGACGCACCACCTCCACGTCTATTTCTATTTAATAAGGCAGTACATTCTGGGGATGTGGTCAGAGAGATATACTTATGCGGGGCGTAGCAGTAGTTCTCAAGGTAGCATAGCATCTGTAAAACTCAAGTACGACTCTTATCTTTGCCGCTTCAACAACAAATACTATTATACAAGTAACGTGATTTTGTTGCTCGATATTAATAACGGCAACAGTTAGACGCTTGAAATATTAAATAAAATAAATATTCAAGGGGGAGGGGGGGGCTTCCATACCATGTTTGGCATGCAAATTGATACATTCCCATGCGGTCTAAATCCTAAAAAAATGTGCCATGATCTTTCCATATAATTGATCACATTTTTTTAGACGCAGTGTGTATTTTTCTGCATCTGCATAGATTTTTGCTTTGACTCTTGATCGTAATGGAATCAAGGTTTTATCAGAGGTCATAATTTCTTCCATTTACGCTCCTCAGCGGTCCTACGTGTAGGTGTTTGAAACAGCGTAAGCATTTTCGGGACTCATCATGCTCTAAATATTTAAAATTATTGTTTCTAATACAGCATACTACCATTGCTGCAAACTTGATCTTGTTTAACCGACTAATGTATTGTTTTTACTCAAATTTTTCAATAATGTCTGGCGCGGTGGCCGCACTCGTCCGACCAGCTCGAGGATCGTGCTCAAATGACTCGCTCCTTTGCTTAAAAAGGTTATACCATTTATTTTCCTATCATACTTTATACTAATATTATACGCCAGATACCACCGTCATGCCTATTCGTTTCAGTGGAAGGTTGTGGTTGCCGGCTCACTCATAAACGAGGTGAACATTATAGTCCTCAAGACCTGTAATGCACCATCAGGTGGAATGCATGCTAGTTTGCTACTTCAATTAAATAAAAAAAAATGTGCGGATGTATGTATGTTTGTAACACTTGCACGCAAAAATGACTGATCCGTTTTGGCTGAAATCTGGCACACAAATAGTTTATGATCTGGATTATGAAATGAAGTGAAATGTATTTATTTTGTATAGGCCTACGGGGGCACTTACAAATTGTCATTTACAATATTTTTTCTTACACTACCACCGGATCGGAAAGTGACAAATCAGATTAACGGAAGATTGACATATCGGATACTTTCATCATGGTGAGTGACGATGAGGACGAGTTCCCATCAATAGCTAACATCTTAGAAAAATAGGTTGACACGTTTTCCATGTTTTGCGGTAAACCTTTTCGTTCTTAAAACGGCTGGTAGGGACTATGTGTGTATTATTTTTTGCAAAGCAACTATGATCTACCCGACTGACTTGTTTGTTTGTTTATAACTCTATTAAACCTATAAGGCTAAAATGTTGAATAGGTATACAGTTATAATGAGGTGCACAACTCGTGTGTATTTGGGTAGGTAACTCTCCTCACGCCAACCTCGCAATTCGTAAACGTTTTGACCTCCTCTCGTATTAACCAAACTTGCTTAGGTAAACGTAGTAACCTACGTAGTGATGCCATTATTTCTCAGCTAATGATTAAGTATTGCTCAATAAGAAATTATCATGAAAACAAAAGACTCGATTGCTTGATTGTTTTTGTAAAAATGTTTTTGTGGTTTGTCGTCAAAACAGTAACATAAAAGCATTATTAAAAACGGTATGTATTTTTGTAATAGTATATTTACTACCTTTCATTTGATACACATATTGTCATGATAAAAAGTAACTCTTCCCCCCATTTCTCCAATTTTACAGGCGAAAAAGGGTCACTCTTAAACGATTTTAATGAAATGTCATATATAACTTCCGTCTTCGACAATTCGGCAGGCCGTATTGTATGTAGAGCGTGCCAAAGAAATAGACATACAAATAAAATTACCCACATAATTATATACATACACACATACCCACCATCGAATTACCCTTCTGACGCAGTCGGGTAGTTATCAAATGAAACTCAAGCTGTGTAAGTTAGATATATTTACAACTTAAGAAATTAATTTTGGTAGCTAAAGGTAGTTACCGACTTACTCCTTATAATTAACCACGAAGGTACCAATCGTTATACATATACAGATACTGAATTATCTGTTAATGTAACCCATTACTCTTGTACATATTTGAGTGTTTGTCTCCGCTCGAGCGATGTTGTGAGTTCCGTTCCCTGGAACCGGGCCCTTGTAGATCGGGCGCGGCCGAGATCGATAGCGGCGAGGGGTCAGCGGGTCGGGGGCGAGGGGGGCGTGTGGCCGGGGGGGGGGGGCGGTAAGGTGGCCCCGCCCCTCGCCCCGCCCCCGCCCCGCCCCCGCCGGACACTCCATTACGTGCTGTCAATTACGACGCGGGCCGCGGGGTCCGCTAATACTGACCGCCTTGGACCGGTATAGGATCCGCGGTAACTCGCTTACAATACACATAGTAAAGTGAAATAAGATAATTACATGCGTACAGGCACATACTTATAATTGTAATATTCCACAATAGTCATTGGCACTATTAATTTATTAGTTCTTTTTGTAATACAGGTACCTACATTGACCGTACCTTCTCTTTCGTGAAAATTAAATCAAAATTAACATTAGAATATTTTACGTCAATTAACTTAACAACGCTTCGCAGTGTTTCCTCATAGAGTCGTAGCCAAAAAACTCCATAACACACTTCTTTTGCATAAAAGTTTGTTGTTTATTGATAAACTTCAATGATTGTCTTAATCTAGATGAACATCTAGAGTTGGATTTTCTTCAGTTTTTTTCTTTTTTTTAGTAATTGATAAAGTTTGGTAAGGGGGACATACCTACCAATTTATCCGAGGCGTTCCAACTTAGATCTTTAGGGTAGCAATGCACCCGCGACTTCATGTCAGATTCTAAAATTAGGTGGGTTCCTGAGACTGGTCGCGGGTCTCCGTGGGCGACGATGACAATTTACCACCAGGTGAACTACATGCTCGTTTGCTACATTTATAATCGCTCGTCGCTAAGCTCGTTGAAAGAGCTTTATAAAAAATGCTACTAAATAGTAGAAATAGGATACCTAATGTTCTTTTTCAGGTCGCGGGTACTTTTACTATCCCTGGAACTAAGCGGAAATGCCTCGAGTACGTGTGTCAGTCCCACTACACCATATAAACCAGAGCATAGCAGTGTTTAACACTATAAGTAATTATAAATAAAACACCACTGCACATGCCAAAACAAATAAAAGGAAAATTTATAAATTATGTTGAGCTATTAATATATATCATTAACACGCTTTTATTAGCTTTGGTAGTATATATGTTGATGGATGTATGTGACAACGCGATTTTAACCAACTTTGAAACATCTGATTAAGTTGAAACTTTGCACGCTTATTGAGGACCGATAACACTACAATGTTTTATATATATTTTAATATACATTTCTCTATATATGTCACCCATATTCGGTTAAATAGGGGATGAAAGTTTAAATGAAAGTCCCTCAATTTTAATGCAAACTCAATATAATGTGGTTCGATATAATGGAACATATAGGTATATAAGAATATTTATACGCTTTTGGCTCTGTAAATACATTTAACACTTATATTATGATAAACAATTACATGTAAATCAATGAAACGACACTAAAACTTTATTTGTCGCTCTTAATCCATTTTAATAAAAATATTTTCTGACTTTCCTCGTAGCCTTCAAAAAAATCTCCCGTCACCAACCAAGTTGCGTTCAAAGAAAACAAATAGACGAACATGGCGTCG
>DWTU01000713.1:0-15700 GCA_018251515.1 Cecropterus confusis
AACGCATCTGTGGCTAACCTTAGGTGAGACTTTGATCTTACCTAGGGTTGATTACAGATGTCCATGGACGGCAGTAGTCACTTACCACCAGATGGGCTGTATGCTCGTTTGCTGCTTTCGTATTGTTTTAAAATTTGCATAGTTATAACTTCTATATTTTCGAAATAATAAAGAGAATCATGACTTTCATTCATATTTGGGGACTGATTTAAATATGAGGCAACCAATTAAGTCGTTTGGAGTGACGACACATCTACGATCGCATCGTATGATACGGCTTCAACTTATACGTTGGTACCAAATATTCATAGATGGCAGTGACCACTTACCACCAAGTGGACAACATAATCGTTTGCTACTTCAGTATTATAAAATAAAATGGGTCTGATTTCACTTATAAGAACTAATAAGATTATAGTAAAATAATTTTATAAGTTATTACAAGCCTATGTCCTTTCCCAAGGTCCACTTTATCTCTGTACCAAATTTCATTAAAATCGGTCCGGTGGTTTAGGCGGTAAATCGTAGCAGACAGATAGACAGACAGAGTTACTTTCGCATTTATATTATTAGTAAGCATTAGAAGTGCATTAGGACAGTTTTATTTTATTATAGATTGTTTTAAAAATGATTTATATATATACAATACTATTTTTTTTATCTTTACTTCACCAACACAACGAGTACGCTTCCATCGCTTAACGCTTTCTACACATAGCCTAACAATAAGATTTTTCCTGTGTTGTGTGATCCACCAATCGGTCCAACATTAGGCGAATACACAAACACCTAGACATACAACAGAAAATTAAATTCATCATTCACATATATTGATATATATCATATATAGTATATCATACTAAACACCTATTTGGCCGGAAATCGAACCCGGAATCCGCTGCGTGCCAGAACGGTATAGTGACCACTCCATCACGCAGGTAGTCAAAGCTTGTCCCTACGTTTAACAGTATTGTCCAGTAAGAACGCATTCTAATTTGAACTAAACTTCATAGGTAATATATAGTACAAATAAGAAATGTTCGTAAAGTAATTAAATTACTGTATGGTCTACGAAACTAAATCATTTAACGTCTACGCTAAGCCTAATCTAAGGCACGCCGCTACAGGCGTAGCAATGGTCCGCAAAGCCTATTGTTACGTCATAGCTTGCTATTGGCGGCCGCTCTACCTTTCGTACCAACGCGCTCCAATCACAGCAAGTTAACTAGTCACGCATAGATATTCGCAACCTTTTATATACAGTTACTAGTGTAATGAGCGTGCCGTTAGTAGATGGCAGTTTAGATAGATTTGTTTTAATAGTATCGCTTAGAATAGCTTAGATATGAGAAATTATGAAGATTTAAATTTTATTTTATTTTTCTTTAAATTGTTTAAGTAGTTTTTTTAAGTAACGAGGGAATGCATGTCGGTTCAGATATGGCATTTTAATATTATCAAGTTGGATTCCAATATATAATAAGCCCAAAGAATTGATCATACGATACTGATAATAAGAAAAAGGTTAACATTTTTAAATCATTTTATTATTATGTATGAAGAATAGCATTTAAATAATGTATTAAATTTAGCATTATTTTAATACAGCATATAATAATAGTTTTAAAGTCTTATTCAGATTCCAATAAGAACTAAACAGAATTGGTGGCTAGAAATTCGTGCCCGGAATGGTGTGTATGGGTTTGCAGCAATGCGAATAAGAATGGATGTAGTTAAGTTTAAATAATAGTCATTTTGAAGTATCATTTATGTTCCAATACGAAATAGTCAAAGTAATATAATTTGTTAATAGTAGAGTTTAGCATGAGGAGTATTGTTATTACTTAAAATACTTTATCTATAAAGCGTCCTTATCAAAATATTGGTATACAAATGTATACAAAACAAGGTATACAAAATAACCTATGAATATACAAATGTATTTATACGTTTACATACTTGTACACACGTCCGCCAAGTGATATAGTAATTTTTCTGACAAATATCAAAACGAAATTAACTAAGATATCGAATCCAGTTAGGCGGTACCGTCTTACTGTAAAGAGAATTTTAATTTAGGCACCAAAGGACATTGCCCAATTCAATGACTTCAATTCAATTCAATTCAGTGCCGTAGTCACTGAATTGAATTGACCTTTCTTTGCTGAGGAAAGCAAAATAGCAAATAAAATGAAAGATTTTTAAAAAGCTGTAAAGGATTTTAATGTGGATTACAAATGAAAGAAAGGACCTCTCTTTTCCAAATGGGGTAAGAACATTTTAAAGTTTGCAAACGTGATACTTTTCTTGTAAATTTATTGCATATTGAAAGTTAATTTGCAAAAGTAGCGGAACATGCAGGTTATCGATATTCCAAGGAATAATTTATACAGTAATAACATTGATTAATATTAAAAGCAAGTTAATGATTAATTGAAGTTGATTACCCCCCATAAACTCAAAGCTGGATATAACTATAGAATAAATATTAACTAGAAATGCTTGTACTTTCTTACTTGAATTATTCTTACACCAATAATAGTTTTGTCAGTCAGGAAAACTAGGTTCTTATCTATTTTGAAAATGTGGAGACGTTTTTACCTTTAAGATTTCTGTCTGAAGTCTATTTTTGTGCCCAAGAAACGAAAAGGTAGTACCTTATAAGTAGTGTGCACTTTTTTTAATATATCTACGTTTTTCTCGATCAATCTATAAGAAAGCAGTGTCGTGTAGTATGTCTTTCGCCAATGCCGTGACTCTTCTGTTTGACTTTGACAACCGGCGTAGCGGAGGATTCACCATACCGGTCCGATACGCAATGGGTCTCGAGTTCGATTCCTAGCGAAACAGATATATGATTGAGGAATTTAGATCCCTGTATTGGGTCTCGGTGTATATTATTCGACTTTGTGCGTGTCCATAGTACCGATACAAAAGAAAATCATAGTGGGTGTCGAAAGAGTCAGCAATGAATGTTTTATTTGCCTCTGTAATAAAACTTATAGTCTATGAGATGTGTACTCGTATCATGGTAAACATGAACCTTATTTGTTTACCTTGCTTTGGTGATATTGCCATTTCTATTTGACGTAATAATTCTATGGCTGCAGTAAAGAGGTGTTAAGAGAGACGAATTAAACGATGTCCCACTATTACAGGATGATCGATACGCGATTAATGACGCTCCGCCTAATAAAGTATTCCGTTTTCGTGGTGACGATAAATTTAAGGGAGATAGCTAAATTGGTATTTTAAGCCTCTACACGTATTTAAAAGATAACACTTAGTAACTATAGTAACTGTAGTAACTATACAGTGTGTTAGATTTAACGAAGGACATATACAAAATGATGATAATTCATGGTCACTTAAAAAAAAAAACATGATATAATAATAACAAATTTCAACCATAAAATGGGCAAATGTCATTCCTATGTATGGACGCCATAGCGCTAATGAACTAATTTATCAATCACGGTAATCCTTTTTAACAAAATGTACTAATTTTGACATATAATCAGGCGTTGGAAATGACTTCCGTTCACCAACATGTATTTAAATGGATTCTATTTTGTTATTTACGTATATAGGACGAAAAACGAGTATTGAACACCTTGTTGTATAGGAGGTATAAGTCTCTTATTATACTTTATATAACACATGTACGAGTAGGTACATCGATTTAAACGATTTTTGTAATATACTTAGATGCAAGTTAAATAACGCATATAAACGCTTTCTACACTCATAGCCACACACTAAGATTTTCTCCTGTTTCGTGGGTGCTATGGACGAATACACAAATACCCAGACTCAGAACTCATCATTCAGATGCCTGTCTGGCCGGGGATCGAACCCGGGACCCACTGCGTATTAGACCGGTATGGCGACCGCTCCACCACGTGGGTCATTAAATATACATACACCTTTTTGATAAATTGGATAAAAATATACATCCAACCAAATATAAACCTCCTTCTTTTACGGAGACGGTTAAAATTGTTAAGTTTGCAGTATAGATGGTTTTACTTTTGTGCTTATATTTTTGTCTTATTAGAAGTAGTTTAATTTGAATTTTTACCTCTTAATCCCTAAAAACAACCAGTAAAAAATATACCACATAAAATGTATTTTCCAATAGTAATGTTAAATGTCGTATTGGAGTTAGTTTATTAGAATGTAATAGCATTTCTATATATAAAAGACCATATTTTTAATAAGCTGATGTATGTAACAATTCAAGGAAACATTTTTTTATATTTTACAAGCGCATATTTATATGGAACTGATACTTTTTATATTACAAATTTTACAAATACACCAAAGACTTACTATTGTCTAAAAGTGCTTCGTTGGATTGCAAGAACACTTTATTCTGGTTTAAATCGTATAGCATCAACGTTCAGCTTGGAAACCATTCCAATAGGAGTTGATTACCGAGTGATCGAAAATAACTAGCAAGGTGGTAGAGCGGGTAGGTTTCAACCGGAGCGGTATCACCGTCACACCTATTTCTAGCGTGAAACATTTATTACGTTTCGATGAGAGAGTGGTTGCTCGCTCACTTTCATACGAGGCGAGAATCGCAATCTTCAGAAATAGCAAAGCACCTGTGATGGACTTCAGATGGAATCCTACGTTAACATGAAGTTGTTTACAGATGTCCAAGGGCAGTACACACTTAACATCAGGTTAAATCTGACGTCTTGACGACCCACGTGGTGGAGCGGTCACCATACCGATCTGACACGCAGCGGGTCCCGGATTCGATCCTCGGTCAGATAGACATCTAAATTATGAGTTTAGATTTCTGTTCCGGGTCTGGATGTTTGTGTATTCGTTTTTGTGAGACCATGGCACCCACGACACAGGAGAAAATCCTACTGTGGGGCTCTGAGTGTAGAATGCGTTTATATTAATCTTATAAGGTTAAACTCCAAGCTCGTTTGTAAATTGATTTTCAAAAAAAAATGTTATTTCAATTTAGTTATAGGTCGTTGCTCTTCGACAAACACCCATGAATTAAGAAAGACGCTATAATAGTACGTGTGAGGTCTTATTACTCCGCTCTTAAGGCAATCTGTCTTAATTCTTATCTCGTTCATTTATCCTTACCTACTCGGGGAATCTCACTTAATTTTTTCTTGTTAGCGAATTTTTCAAAGTGGACACTGACTTGTGCCTGGGATTCTTTACCCAACTCTCGCATTGCAAAGGTCCTGTTGCCTTTTTGTGAGGTGAACTGACGTACACCTATTTAGATAAGTGGATAAAATATTTGTGGGAGAGAAAAATATTTCATTGTACTTTAATTCATGCCTTGATGTATTCACGTTTTATGTACTTAAATAAATAATCAGCATTCCAGCGAATTAACATACGGGTACTGGTATTGTATGGGATACTAGTATCGTTCGGTATTTAGTTTTACTTTGAGTGTGGTAATGGGTATTGAGTTTTTTTTGTCGTTATACATTTTTAGTTTGCGTTTACAAAAGACGTCAACTTTTCAAACACGGTTAAAGTAGCTATCGAGCATACAGTCCATCTGATGGTAAGTAGTCACTACAATTTTTAGCAATTTCATATAGAACAGGGGTCCTTTTTTTGTAACGAGGAGGAAACCTTCAGAAGTTACCCGACGCCGTGGGAGCAACGCTGGGTTATGTGGTATTTTTACCGCACTAAAACTCCCCCGGTGGCCGTCCTTAGCGCTGCGAGGAGGACTCCGGGATTTCCAACGGAACGCAACGGGAGTCCTCCGAGCGCGATGCCCCTTTCTGGCTCTTCCCGGTGAGTATTGACGCTCACCGTGACTTCAGATGTTACGACGGCATGCGACCACACATGCTGCTGTCCTTCCCGGGGTCGCTTGACTGGACGGTTAGAGCTCTCTCTCTTGCCACCTGCAACCCCGGATGCCCCCTTTTAGTCCCCTCTTAGGACAGGCAGGGAATACCGTAGCCCTATTCTGGTCCCGGAACTACAGGGATAAATAGAACAGGGATCCTATTTGAAGTCTATCACAAATGCGTTGCTACTACCGAAGATTAATATGGTTAAGCGACTATTAATATAAAGTGACATTAAAGTGAGCCGGTAACCTTCAGTCAGTGACCATTTACCGATTTTGTAATACTATGTATGTATGTCTATGGATAACACTTCCAAGTTCGATGAAAATATATTATTGTGACTTTTGCCATTTAAGAAAATATCGTATCAGTTCGAAAAAGTTCGGATGGAGGTTAAATTTATATAAAATACAAATTCCATGTAGTAAACGCATTCTTCGTTGTTCTCTAGCTATAAAGCAAGATCAAAGTAGGTGCCTCGTCGTTTACAACGCCGGCAAACTCAAAGAAACTCGGGTATTACAACGGCATCTAAAAACAGGAAACATTTATCGAACGTTTTCAATCCAATCAAAACAATAATATATGATGGAACTATTAAAATACCGACATTGACGTAACATGTATTACTTCCCAAAAAGGACGATGATTACTCGGAACTGGCTCTCCATTCATGATGAGGAACAAACTCGATTTTGTTTCAAGTCACGGCGCCAATTTAGCTTCCGAATACGCGTTACTATGGAATAGACCATGGGTTCTTAACCTTTTTATCATAATCTTGACCGTAGCCAGGATTTCTTCAATTGCTTGGATTTTGTCCAGATTTTTTAAAATAAATGATATCGTTAATATGCATAATCCAGGAATTATTTTGATCTGAAACATCTATAGGCACACGTAAACTTGATTGTTGGCGTTTTGTATTCTATGTATATGTATTTTAGCGCCAACTGTTATACATTGTCGGAACTATTAGGTATCGAAAATAACTATGTGGGCTGCATTGTCAGTTCAACTTAATGCGGGGTACTGTTCGTAGATTGCGTTATTTTCATTATCTTGTCTTTTATGTATATTACTTGTACGAACACGATGTTTCATATCTGCCAGGCGTCCCGTGATGGCATTTTTTTAATTATTTCTTAATCCAAAAGCTGTACAGTGATTAAACGGGGATCTCTTACTCCCAATTTAGCTCATCATAGATCATAACCATTTAGTACATTTTTGTCCTACTAGGAACCATCATTTAGAAATGAACGATCCTTTCCTTTAACACTTAAGTGTGAAAAAATCTACACGCCTGAGATTCTTTTAAAAAATAAAATGTTTAAGGTGAATGAAGTCTCTTGGTGAAGATAAACAAACAAGAATTTGGCATTATAATTTGTTACGGGTCCTCACGATATCCGCCCATCGTGAGTACCCGTAACATATTATAATGTATCAATTCCGCGATAATATCAGTCTAAAATCAAGAATTTGGCATATATTATAATAAGTAATTATAAAATGTACAACAAATTTCAGGAGTATAACATTTGGGGAATCATAGCGCTGCTAAGGACAATCGGTAGTCCGCGAGCCACTAGTTCAGAAGCCCTGGAATAGAGGTTGGACTTTTACTTTTAGTAAAAAACTAATAAAACTTGGGTTGTCACGTAGGAATAATTTCATCGTCATTATTGTGAACGTGATAATCTGTGGACGTGTGAGGGATGGCGCCTGGTTTGTTGTTTTACCGACTAGTTCTCGTAAATATATTATCCTTGTGTAGTAAACGTGATTTGTTTATAAGATAAACTCGCCTAAGACAGTGTTGAATAAATGTGCATATTAATACTATGGGCTGTGATTTTTTGACATCGTGTGGGTATTGTACATTTTTAAATTGTGATTCACTTTAATAGTGAAGTATTGTGAGGAAACTTGCATGAGCTCATTCTTACCTTTTCTTAAATTTTGCAAATAATAACAAATTCTAACAAGTGAATTAAATATTGACTTGAGATTCTTCTCTTACGACTCTTCTCAATTTTCGTGTAAATCTTTCTCCATTTTTTTCATTCTCATTCCGATCTTGATGAAAGAGTAAAAGAGTAAAACGTTTACACAAATATGGGGAGAATTTTGCAATATATTGAGGTAATTCATAGGTTTTAGATGTATTATTGGGTACTTAATAGACACACATTAAACTATTAAATGTATAATACTTGCTTTTTCTCACAGCTCTGCCTACTTGTGTCATTTACCACGTTCAAAAGTATGCTATGTATTATCCGGGCCATGTGCCATGTTACATACAAGTTGTAGTTTTGTGTGAAAGTGTAACAAACACACTTATATCCTTTTACTAGTAAGAAAGACAGTTTTATTAAAAAGTGTACATACGTGTATAAACGATACGTGTAAAGCACATTTTTTCATTGAATTATTAATAAACTTAATTAAACATTAATTGCCATACCACAATTACTTCAATTACAGGAGCCAATAAAACTTTGACAATACCAATCAAATCGACAGTAAGTGTTCACGTTTTCATTAATTGAACTTGAATTACAAAAAGTAAAGCAGTTATAATAAAGTAGGCGTATTATGAAGACAATAAAGCTTATCTTCTAATTAAAACGTTTTAATGAAAAGTAATTTCGGTGATGTGCCCGTCTTCGGCGACACTCGATCTTGAAAAAACGGTCACTGATCGAAATGAAAGTCTCAGAATCTACGGAATAAAATGATCATAAAACTAATTAGCAATCTAAGGTTTTACGACACTATAAATAAATAAAATGGAACCCGATCCCGAAGTTCACATGGCTTTTGCCGGCGGTTTTTGTTTCAAACGGTCTGATGAAGACATTCATACTAATTAAAACTTTAAGGTAGCTTAGAATGCGTAACACATTAATATGCATGAAAGGATAAGCGCGGACGTTACGCGAAATTTTCCAATGAAAAATTTTTATGATAAGAAAAACATGTAAAACGAGACACGTTTAGAATTAATTATGTTTGCCGTACGTGATTATGCATCTGCGTGACCGAAAAACGATTAGATGGAGCTTTATAACAATCAGATATTAATGAAATCCTGATCAATTAACATGATGCCGCTGTAGGGAGTCCATCCAAGTGATGCATAAATAACACGTATTCCTCAATCACAAATCGGCCGGATTATGAGATAAAAACTGATTTACTACTCGCAGGGCACACCCCGTGGGACCGGCTACGGTCAGCGGGATATTTCCAGTGTAAATGTAAATTTTCAAGCTTAAAAATATTGACTACAGTCAACAGGTATTGACAGCTTGAATGATATGTGACGTTAAACGGATATAAATGATATGATGCGGATTATATATCGCATGGGATTAAACTAAGCGCCATTCTCTTAGCTATGTTTCGCGATATAAGTAATGACTAACTATGACATATCAGTCTTAATCAAATATTATTAGTCAAGCAAGCATCTGTATGACAAATTTTGATGTCTGTTCTGTGCGTTTGTGTTGATCTTAAAAATGCTTGACATTTAATTAGGGTAAACAAAATTAGATATATGATAGGTCGGAAATCAAAACCTGAAATCTTAGCATATTATGGCAGTATAACCGTTGCATTACACCAGTAGTCAAATTATGAAATTATCGTATCTCTTAGCGAGAATGCTTACCATTATCCGAGTATTAAAGTTCTCCGCTTAATAAAGAAGTAAGTTACCACAAACCAGATATGCAACATCGCGATTCCAGTTCCAAAATAATAACCAGTAAGAATTTAAATAAGGTGCCAATTAGAAGGGTCGGGAATGTAGGGGCATTCTTATGTTCTCCTTAATAATTTCGTCTTAGCCACATTAAATCTGTGACGTTTATTACTTAATAAGAATGCCTTGGTATCGGCATTATGCAAGTACTTTCCTCCGTACGACATTTAAAAATAAACAAATGGACACTTAGCCGTTTAACGTTCTTATCCTCTTTAATAGGGCTTAAGCATTTTTTTTATTTTAAGACGACATTACAATCATTTCTAACTGGTTTCAGTCGGTAAAAGATAAGTAGGGAGGCATAATAAACGCTGCTGTTTATTTTCCCTTTGAGTATTGGTCGTTTTATATTCCGACTATGTTATATAATGTCATCCAGCTAATGTTAATGACCACTGCAGCCTATGAACACATAAACAAGATAAGGGATAGTGATATCTGATATCAGCAACTCAGTTTTAATACCATCATGTACCATGTTGCCAGTTTGTATTTTCTTATATCTCTGATAGTCCAATTCATGATAAATCGTCACTGCCGACCATGGGTGTCTGTAACCAATCGTCAAACAGAACAAAGATTTGAAGGTGGTAGAACTCTTTGTGGTTCGACTCCGGAAACACCACCGCCACACCTATTTCTGCCTAACAACAGCAGTGTTATGCGCTGTTGTATTATGGTCTGAAGGGTGTGGTAAGGGAGATATACTTTTTCAAGGCATTCGATCTTAGTCCTCAGGGGTAGCAACGCATCTGTGGCTAACATACTTGTGAGTACTAAATGGTCGCCTTATATGTCAGCCGATATCCACGCCCTTTTATCGAACGTAGAACTGCTTAGGTGTGTAGGTACCTTCCTGGTCCAACTATACTGGATCTAACACCTTTCGCATGTTATTCGGACGAAAAAAAAAACATGAATGCACTTAATGCTGATGGAAGTCAGAATTTAAAACACTTTTATATTTATAATTGTACTTAAAATTGCAGCACTTTAGAAATATTTGACGATATTTTCAGAAAACTTTTTGAAGATTGTAATATAAAACACCTTTTTCTAGAATTCAGGAAAGGGATAAAAGGTTCAGAAATGCATTCATAAAATTCATGCCAGTTGAAGCCACGAAGTATAGCCTCACAAAGTTATTTACAAAAGAACCAATAGAATTATTGCTCAACATTCTAATGTAATACACAACAACCATTGGTTCTACTTAACCTTCGAACGCACGTGTTGAAATTAATAAGTCCGTGACTATTTTTGATATACTCGTAATACGCACATGTCAGAGCACAAAGCCTGTGTGTGGCGCGACAAAAAGCAACTTTTGAAACATGAAACAATAAATCAAAGCACAAAAAATACGTGTTACCGCGGTCCGTTGTTTACACATACACACCGACTTTGTCGTAAGCCCTAAAAAGTGAGTCTTACTCGAAACTTTTAAGGGGAAGTTGATTAAACCAACGCCAAATGGAATACTAAAACATATGTAAATCTCCTCAGGTAAGTACGTACAATACACATCAGCCCAAGTTTACAAAGGTAATTTTTAACAAGAAATTAAGATGACAACTGCTGAAATCAAATGTTAAATTTATCAAAGAAATATAATAGAATCGTGATGTAAGTAATAAATTATTTGTGTTACCTATTACACCACTTAAATAGATTTTATGTAAAGCTACAAACATCGAATATTACGGATTCCATTATGATAAGAACGTCAATACGAGGCAATACTGCCTCCGAATAGCTCCGTCAATTCAAAGACTTACCCATAATAATACGATAAAGTATTTTCTTGTTTATGTCACACGACGAAGAAGCAGTAATAGTTTAATGTTTGAAACACACCTTTCAAAATAATGTATGATACGCTATAAGTAATGGGTTGACAATGACAGTAGACGACTTATTTGATTAATTTATCTATAATAATACTGATTTATATACAGAAACATAATACAGAGGGAGTAGAACCCTTTAAGGTTCAACTTCGGAAACATCACCGTCACACCTATTTTTACCCGACTGCGTCAGAAGGCGGGTAATGTTTTTTCAGCGTAAGTATGTTTGTTTATATGTATGTTCATTTCTTTGGCACGCGTTACAACCCAAACGACTTGATGGTCTTTGACGTGTGACATATCATTCCAATCATCCCAGTTTGGAAAGTGTCATGGACTATTATTTTTAAAATAGGACCTGCAAATAGAGAAAAAAGGGGGGGAGCGACGACTTTTTTATTTGCACAACAATATGGGTATCAAATGAAAGCTAGTAAATAGACTATTCTAAATAGATATATATTATAATACTTTTGATTGGTCCATGAAAATGGGTGGCAGTGAAAACTTGCCATCAAATGAACTCCGTGCTTTGCTACTTCTATATTGCAAAAAGAGATAAAAAACATCGGAATCGTCGCAGGACCTTAAGAGCCAACGTTGTAATAAATACTTCTCCTTTCTCATTACCTTACCGCCCAAACCGACGGCGAGTATGCAAAAACGGCAAATGACATACGCCAATATGCGAGCAACGAATTCACTTAGTAAATTGAGAAATAAAGGTAGTTTTTTGCGTTCCCAAAAGTGCTCTAATTGATATTTTATTCAACGCTTTTGCTCTTTGGGTGGCGGAGATGAAAATATCAATAATGAATATGACACCAACGACGTTGAATATTCCGTACTCTCGCTTCTCGGTTTTAAATTCCATAATCTAAAGCGATTCAGATGCAACTTATGCAGAGTTGTACTGGTTTTTAGTTGTGTATGTTATCTTTCCTGGCTTTTTGGAGTTAACATTAATTTTATAATAGCTTTGAGATATAGTATGCAATTAAGAAAAAAATATTAAAACCTAGTGATAACCCGGGTTGCACATTGCTAACTATGTTTGTTTACCTCGTGAGCGATTCCGAGTTCGGCTCAGAGTTTATAAAGGTGTCTTAGTAATGCATTTTTGAATTCTGATATTTACATGCGTGCTCGTATACTTTTCTATGTTTGTTTCTATGACAAGCATGATACGAGAAATCTCAGTTTTTAGTAATAAAAACATAACATGCATTTGTTTTTAATAAAATTACATTACTATCTATAGTAACAAAAACTTAATGCATAGCTCTATTGCGACAATTTTTTTATAATTAATCGTAGCTTTCATGTCACCTTTTCATGTGTATGATTTATATCTCTGTATTGTTGTATTACGCTCGAATATTTTTTACTTCTATTCTTACTTAGATAAGCGTAAAAACCCTTTAGAGCAGATGCACGATACATCCCCAATTAAAAATAATAACTTGATTGATTCGGATAAAACAATCCATTTGACGTCTTATTTGTAGTTAAAATTACATGTTTCTATTATTAACAAGCAGTAGTCGGTTGCAGGGAAACATTTTTTTCTATTTAATTATAGAAGGAGCCTTTCGTGACATCCTACATCAATTTTGAGTGCAACTAAGTCTTAAATGATAGAAATTAACGACTCACTTTACTGGTCTTATTTAGTTTTTATTCGACCAAGATAATCGCATGCCTTTGATGAAATTTGTTTTAACCCTTCCATGGATAGTTTTTTGTACGAACAATTCCTTCCTTCGGATAACCGATCTGTTCAACAGTGACAAAATACTTCTCCCAGTGTTCCTTTGTCGTCATTTTCGATTTTCTGTACACGGAGAGATGTATCTCGTGATATTTAACCTCGTGTCACTATTAAGACATCACTTACCCGGTGGCTGGGAAGATTCGTTCGTTGATAAAATTTTGATCATTTATTCAGAGCTCGAGGTAAATTGCTGGGAAAGTATTTTAATGCGCTGTTTCAATATATTACATGTCTAGTTCTTTTTTAATGGGAAAGAAACTCATTTAGTAGGTATAGTGGGTACACATAGTTCTACTGCAATTCTTCGTTTTGTCTAATAAGCAGACTCGGATAAAAGACGATAAAAATACCATGACTGTTTATAAACAACATAAGTAGATATGTGAATTGAACGAAAAAACTTACGTCTTAATTAATGCGATTAATATTTACAAGGCATTATGTCGAGCATTACACGGCCTATTGAGCAAATTTCAAAGAACCCTTTATAACCTACAAATCGCTGTGCAATCACGTGGACGAACGGCGAGTGGTACAGAACGGAGAGGAAACATTAATTAGAAGGTTGTCCTTAATTAAATTGTAACGTCTCAGCGAATTTCCCTGGGACCCTCGCTCGGTGGTCCTATGTTAGAACTCACGTGAACTTTATGATATAAGCAATAAAAGCAACATTTTAATGACTCTCAAGTAAAATGTTAACCTATACGTTCATTAAAAGGCGCCATAAAAAGTGTATTAAGAAGTCAGAGTCGGTTTGACGAAATTGTAGGTTTCCCTGCTTCGTATGATTTTTACATGTCGCAGTAATGATTACCTTGGAAAGTGTTACCAGTGTTGTTGACCGGAACGTGGACAAACCCGTTAAATATAAGGTGGATATGCTTGTACCAGTGTACGGTAATAACACTAATAACGCATCTCTAGTTAAACGGCGACAAATAGCGGAGATGACAGCCCGTTAAATGAAAAGTATATGTTGAGGATACATAATGAGAAGTAATTAATGCAAGTCCAGGGTAAACAAATACATACGAGAATATAAAATGTACATGTCAGAACAAATTATTGGAAAATCCGTTTATATTTATATCAATGTGGATCATTTTTAGTTACTAGAACTGCGTAGTTCTCCAGCTTGGCCTTCATAGCTATGTCTGTAACAACAGTGTTAAGCGCTGTTTGATTTAGTTTAAAAGTTTTGGCAAGGAAGACAAAGCTTAGTTCTCAGGGTTAAAAACAAATCTGAGGCAAATTTCAGGTAAGAATCCAATCTTTAACCTTTGGTTGACGGTAGTTGTTCATGGATGACAGTAGATGACAGTAGCTAACCTGCATGCTTATTTGCTACTTATATATTGTAATAAAAAAGTAACGACTTCCGTTTATTTTTTTTATTTAAATTTTTTTAGCCTTCTTAAGTTTGACGTATAAAGTTGGGACGTTATAATGTTTTATTTCCCACATTTAATGAGACCAAAGATAAAAAATAAATATCGCATGGACTATGGAAGCATAGAATAGCGAACCCGATAACCAGTTAAAAAAATATCCATCATAAAAAGTTCATTATATTATTAATAGGCGGCAATATAATTTCACGATAGGCGTTGATCAAGAAGAATGGATTGTTATTTGTGTTTAATTAAGAATTTTCATGCCATAAAGGGACGATCTAATAATGTTTAATAAAAAATAACGCATCCCCAAGGGCGGAGCAAAAAGAAATAAAAGATTCGGGAGTCTACATTTGCTTTTTATCTTTTGTGGTAAGAATAGATTAGTGTTGTAATAATTTTATATTATTCTCATAACTTAAAAGTAATCAACCATTCCTTACTATCTCAAAAAACCGTTATCATGTATCCTTTGTTATATAAGTAAATTATAATTTAATGTTATTACAATAAAAAATATAAGTAGAAATATGGAACACATGCAGTCCACCTGATCTGACATGGAAATCTTAATCAACCTTCATATGAGGCGACCATCTAAGACCTCAGGAGTAGGAGTAGGTATTTGCGATTGACATCAGATTGAAGGTGAACTCTTTGTGGTTCGACTCCGGAAGTACCACCTCCACACCTATTTCTGCCTAATAACAGTAGTGTTACGCGCTGTTATATTCTGAAGTTGTGGTCTGAAGGATGTGGTAAGGGAGACATACTTTTCTGAGGCATTCCATCTTAGTCCTCAGGGGTAGCAACGCATCAGTGGCTAACCTTAGATGTGACTTTGATCTTACCTAGGGTTGATTACAGATGTCTGTGGGCGGCAGTAGCCACTTTCCATCAGGTGAGCTGCATGCTCGTTTGCTTCTTCCATACTATAAAAAACCTTTGTTCTATATAAAGTTGTGTGCCCATGTCCACGGGCGGCGGTAATAACTTACCATCAGATGGACCGCATGATCGTTTGCTAATTCCATGTTAAAATG
>DWTU01000714.1:0-15694 GCA_018251515.1 Cecropterus confusis
ATCCAATTGCGTTAAGTTAAAGGGCAATGTAGACTTCGTTTGTAACGAAACCAAGTACTTGTGAAAGTCGGAATATTGAGCATTAGAATGCTATGAGGTGGATAATTCACCATCCATCATAGGTTTTCAGATAAAACATCCCTCTGACTACAAATGCAATTTTATTTGTAGTCAGGATATTCTGGATTGAAACGAAAGTGCACCAGAATCTGGCGTATGTTTTTAGCTACAAGAGCCCTATACCATCTAATTTTTCCTAGCTTGTGAGTATTACACCGTGACTGCATGCGGCGTCAGCGCATCTTCAGAGGTGGTCGAACTCTGTGTGGATCGAATCCGGAAGCGCCACTGTCCCCCTCTTTCTGCCTAATAATAGCAGTGTTATGCGCTCCTGTGTTCTGGTCTAAAGGTTGTGTGTGGAAAACATATTTATGCGAGGCATTCTAAATTAGTTCTCAGGAGTAGCAACGCATATCTGGCCAACCGGCAGGAGCCACTTACAATTAGGTGGACTGCATGCTCGTTTGCTAACTACAATATTATTAAAAAAAAACACGTCACGTCCACTGGCACACTCCGGCGGCCCGTTGAACTGACGGTTACTACGTATATTTCACATACCGTGACGGCGTGCGGCGGCGGCATCTGATGCAGCTGGTGTTGCGGCGGGCCGTACTGCGGCGCGGGCGCCGGCTGCATGTGGTGCGGGGGACCGCGCGGCGCCCACTCGGGCCCGGCCCGCGGACCCGCGCGTTGCATCTGCGGCGGGCCTTGGAACTGTCGAATGTCACGCGTTAATTTGTATGCAGATTTATAGCTTGTCGTTACAAGCATGACGTTTGTGATTATCGATACATAGTTTCAAGGGTTGCAATGTTAGACAGGAATATTAAACATAAATGTTTTATTTTTGGCAGATGTTGTTTGTGTCTCGCTTACGTATAATTGTAACCGAATGGAATTTTAACGAAAATTACACTCAATCGGACTACTTATTTATCTTTACTTACTTAGCAGGTCAAGTTATAAGTAAGTCCCTTACAGAACGTGATTAATAAATGTAATATTAGCTATAGAAAAACGTTTACTTAAAAAACTGAGTTGCGTTTATGTGAGATAAATATACAAGAATTTCAATACAAAATTATATCAGTCTACATGTTGTATAACACATGGAGTTGCATTTTAAATTTATTATATCATAAGTACAAACTGAAAAAAATCAATAACGATCGTTCTTGTTTTTGTGATTACATAAATTACATCATACGAGTGCTAAATAATACCTGCATCGGGGGCCTATGGCCTGGCGGTGGTCCCTGGTGTCCTGGTGGAGGCCCCTGATGTGGCAGATGATGAGGCGGAGGGCCCTGGTGCTGAGGCAGATGGTGTGGAGGCGGACCATGACCATGAGGACCCGGCGGTGGTCCACGAAGCTGATGATGAGCAGGACCCGGCATCATCATGCGCGGCCCGTTAGGACCTGGGCCGTTCGGTCCTCCGCCGAAGAAATCTAAACAATGTAAATCTAATACAAAGTTCTCACAGTTTCAAATTACAAGTGTACGTACATACAACCGTCATGTGTATTGAGAAATTAAAAAATAAGTAAACTTCTTGTGTTATCTATTTTATCTCATTATACTTTTATCTTTATTAGTACCCAACGTCAAAAAAGTTTAATATTCAATTGGATTAAGTGGACCCCCACTAGTTAATCCCATCTTTAATCTTTTGCAAACGGAATCTATAGGAGAAATGCACGTAATATTAATCTGTCATATAAAAGTTGCACATTAATACCTCCTGGATGAGGTCCAGGTGGACCGCCGGGATGTGGAGGTCCTCGCATGCCTGGGTTGTTAGGTCCCGGTGGGGTGGACCTAGTCTTCGACTGACTCTCAAATTGATTCAGTGCCTGTAAAATAGTTATGAAAAACACATAATGGAAAATGCAAGGCGCACACAACAGCTTTTTTCGTGAGTATTTAGTATTTTGAACTTTACGCAAAACTACTCAACTGTTAATAAATAAAATCAACTAAATATTTTATATACCGACGTGTATTTATTAAATTATATATATCTATTATATTTATTTTCGAATATGTTTTACGACTCGAAGTTTTTGAATCAATGAATATCATAAATAATAAAGATGAATTCTCAAAGACCTAGGTGATATATATTATGTTAAATTATATGTTGTGCATATTTCATTATGAAAAAAAAAAAAAAACGTTAATTATGTGTGTTTTATACTATTTGTTGTTGTATGACTTGTATGTATTGCACAGAGATTGTACTTCTATTGTCGGCCGTTGGCATTTTTTAAATTAGAATTTTAGACACAAGAATGCTCCTTCGGCTACTGTACAGAGCGAGCTAGCTTCCTAGATTAATACATCTTACTTCGCTTGTGAAAATAGTTTTAAACCTTGAATTCGGTATTTCGATATTACACTCAGACAAGTTAGAAATATTCGTGGTTCGCTAATAGCGACATCAAAGCAACGTCCTACTACTACCTCCTAAGTAGTTAAGCGCTACAGTATTCTGATTTGAAAGGTGTGGTATCGCAAACGAAAACGTCCCAACATAGTCCCTATTTGTAAAAAATATCAGACCATTCAGCGACTTCTTTAGCAGGAATTCAATTTCACTTCAATTTGCACAGAAATGACTTAAGCTGTTCTATTCTGCATGCTAGCCTTTCGTTACGTACGACGCTAAATGCTTATAAATCGAACTCGAGGCATTTACTAAATTAAACATACCTTTTATCCTTTCACCTAAACAGTTTCTATATTAATAGTATTAGTGAAAGTTTTTGTGAAGTTGTCAATAGTATTCTACGACACTCATCTTGTTTTAATTTTCTTTACGAAGTCTTTATTTTATGACTTCCCCTGTCGCATATTTTTATGTATCAAGGTGTTTGCTCTCGAATTTTAAACTATTGACTAAACTAATACTTATGGTTACCTGTTTTGTGGGCAATGTGACGACTGGGTGCTGCCCATGAATTTCTTTCTTGCCCAAGCGGTCCATGACCATCCTTATAGACTGGTCGGACCCAAGGGAAATCACGCAGAACCCCTTCGACTGTCCATTTGCCCTGTTTTCGAAGAACTTCACATCTTGGAAGTCCGTTACGCCGACGTCCGCGACGGCGTTAGCTATGTCTTGATCCGTTGCCCACTGCAATCATTCCATTCAAAACTAAGGAACAATCTATCGCGAGAATAAAATGCGCAATAAAAAATATATAATGGCGAACATTTCGCGTGGTTTTTACTTATGTATTCACGTACCTCATGGTAAAGCGCCAAAGAATTCCGAACGTGTTTACCTAACGAAACCTCTAATCAAACCGGCTTCACGATATTTTGGTCCCTAATAGGTCGCGTACAATCCTACCACATTGAAATAGTTCATAAAATCGCTTTAGCCCGTACGATAATTTTATAGGCCCATTCCATTCAATCCTTCTCCTTATATTCCTATCTCATTCAAACTTTTTAAATTTTCCAAAAAAACTTTATGTCAACCGCAATGTTATATATCTCCTGATAACAGGTAACGTTGGGTGAAAAGGAAACAGTTTTATTGTAACCAGTTTTTTATTGTCAATATCACAGTCTTTTATGGCAATCAATAATATTTAATGCAATTATAATTAAAAAAGCAGCCCACAATTTCTGCTAACCAAACATTGAATATAATATGAGATACCGATTTCCTTCCTGACAATAACGAAGGAACTCAGACAATTAAAACCAGTCTTTTAGAAAGTATGTTAGCTTAATATTACTTTACATTTATTTTAAAAATAAAGTTATTGTTTTTATTTTATTATCATGACATATATTGTGTTATCCAGTGTGACAAAACGTAGCTTTAAAATTGATTGATAACTGCATATTAATGAATCAAACAAGACAGTCATAATGAATGTAGATCCTCAAACAATAACTTGGAAAAGTATGATTCGATGCAAAATTTCGTCAATAAAAAAATCTTGTTTACAGGGGAAAAATATTTTCAGTTAATCAAGCATATTAACACTTATTTTAGAAAAGACACCAGCGTTACACGATACCAAGTATGATTACACCCAATTGTTCTACACAATCATTCTAATTTTATAAAATTACAGCAACTGTTATATCAAGAATACCGCGCATTTTAATATAAATATAACGAGAAGTACAGTGATATTAGATAAATAAAAATATTAGACCGTCTAATTTAACGATAAAATTGATACGCTTTGGGAATTTAATACAATAGTCTTAGTTATTACACCAGAACCAACATTTTATTATCTTTTTATGCGTACGAAACATATACTTCCACTGAATACACAATATTATCAGGGTTTGTTGTACCTTTATAATAAATGTAAATATTTAGAAATATTCAAGTTGAATATTAATTACCCTGTAGGCCATAACATACAATGCACATGACTGACCACATGAGCCTATTTGCATAAATTGTGTTACCAAAAAATAAAACATAAAAGATATACAATACATATAAATGTGAGAATTAAAACACACAGCTACATGTAACAAGCATAAAGATCTTACCTCGTTGAAACCTGATAGAAGGAAATATTAGTAATGACACAAGTGAAACCAGAATTCAAGAGGTTATAAAATTATGTATACAATACATAGCATCAACCCTGTATTCTGGTTATAATGCAATCCACAGACAATGTGTAAACATAGAAAAATCTTTTGTAAATCAAGCATTATTCCCTAACATGATGTTATAATATTAATGAAAATTGTAATAAACATAATCTATTTATATTGACATTTATGAAAAACGAAAAACATCGCATAAAACATAAGACCTATAACTCTTCATAAGATTTTTTAAATAATTTAACAAAATAATATTATTTATTATTTTCGCCTATCCTAGAAGATCCCAGGTAACTTTGTTTATTCTTAGTGCTAAAAACTGTTAAATTCGTAATTTATTAATAACATTGCCGTTAAAAACGAAAGCCTTATTGCTTTTATAACATTTCATACAGAAGACCTTTGCTTACATAAAGGAATACTTGATGTTTCTTTATCCTAGTAATCCATTGCTTACCAAAATATCTATGCGTACCTATTTAATAAGAGTTACCTATACAATTCATGGTACCTTATTCTTTTATCTATTTGAGAATGTATGGAACAATGTCATTTCTATGTGATTGTATAAACCCACTCTAAATTTATTTTATATACAACTGCTTTAATATTGTTACAAAATGAATATACATATAAATATATGTAACTGCTCATTCTTCAACATTCATAAAATCAGTCGCAAACATCAACATTCTCATCAACATATGCAAAATATATATCTTGTGTTGAACACAAACATACACAGGAGATTTTTTCATTATGTATAAGAAAGATATTTATCATGTTATGGTATGTACTGCAGTTAACACAATGTAGATTATATATATATATGACAAATCACAGACAATACGGACATTCTAATAATAATATATACATCAAAGAATTCAGCATGTATAGTATACAAACACATTTGCGATTAATTTTTGTTCTTATTAAATGTAACAGCACTTGTGCGAGAACTGAAAATTTTATGAACTACAAAGCAAAAATTGTATGCAAATTCGCAAACACTACATGTTATTCTTATTTTTGTTACTAAAAAATTGTAACTTCATTAGTTACTTTGAAGCAATCTTACAACAGGAATCTAAGTACTAGAATATTGAATATCAATATAAATACAGATGATGTCAGTAATACTAAGCTTCCAATACTAAAAACTAATCTAAATCTAAATATCTACCCGGATATCAATCTAGTACAAACCATAACATGTGTGATTTTAACAATTCATAAATATCTTTTGGTGAGTGTATTTATATCTTAACAGCAAGAAGTATCTTAGTAAAATGTAGGAATTGTATCAGAATCATGAACTGAATGGAGAAAGTGTAACAATAAAAAATATTTCTATGGCACATGTTAATAAATGCAATAAAAAAAAAAAACAAAAATATATCAAATCAACGGATCTTTCACACAGACTAGTATGTATCTTATTAAATATGGCGAATTATTTTGAGTGATGAAAATGTTTTGCATTTTAAACTTAGATTGCAGTACATTAACGTTACACAATGACAACAAATAAATAATTTACTAGAAATGATTAATTATATTATTTTAATGGAGATCTTATTGAAACTTAAAAACAAAAGTATACTTTTAGTTCTTGAATAGAACCAGTGGGATAAATTGTTAAGATTACCAAAAGAACATATTTATGCCACTTAATAATATCATTTCAAACTAATGGTGTAGTTTAAAATGATTCATTAAAAGGTTAACTGGATATGCATGTTGCTAAGTTCAAAGTGAAATAAGAATATTTAAACACTGTAAATCATCGACAAAATCTAACAAAATGACAGCAAACTATTAAAGATTTCATTTCAGTTCTTATTTACTATTGATATAGCATAATCATTGTAAGACCATGGAAAATTATTCATTGTCGTATAAAGGAGAATGTCCAAAACTAGGCTGAAGTTTTGTCACCCATGTGCTTTATTTTACATAATATTTATGAGCTACTAATGCATTAAAAGATGTAAGATATTATCTTGTTCCGAAATATCAATTCAAGAAATTTTTATATTTTTAACATGTTACCCTATTTCAGATTTTTCTTATTATTTTTAATCAAAATTTCAATTTGAATAATAGATATAAATAAGGATTGATGTGATTAAATTATTATTGGATATGTTGATGGTCTCTTTCAACCCAGACAGTATTATCAAAATTTTTGCAATGATTCATTAAAATGTAAAATCAGCCTAAGTTTCTTACATAATTAGTCATTCACCTTTATCTGATAACCTCCATTGCATATTCCAAACATAACAAACAAAATTCTGTTACATGAGAGTAATGTAACAGTAAATAAATATGAAATTAATACCACTGTAGTCAATCATTTGGTGCTATATCAATAATAATATGTAAATCATCTTAATTATAGCATATTCAATGTGTTTAGCCAAACATAACTTATATAAAAATGGGTGCTGTGGTTCTGAGATAAGAGTGAAGGTTTAAAATATCCATTGAAAAATGTTTGCCTCATATGCCCAACAAATTTTAAGTGAATGGTTAACGAAACCATAAAACTAATCTTATATTCCAAAAAATATGTACTGTTTTTCTCAATATTCCTTTAACAAGCTAATAAAAAGGGTTTTATGACAAAATTTGAATAAACATACTTTTAAATAATGTATCTTCAATGATTGACTGCATTGTACATTTAATCAATGTAACAAACTATCAAGTATTTACACAATTATAGAAATTAATTCATATTTGACTTAATGTTTGACTAAGTGGTGATGAAAGAAACTCAGCCTTATAAAAAACTCTTGACTCAATTTTACAGACTCAACTCTTAAATATAGACTTAGTTGGCGAGTTGTTTTAATTTTAAGTCAAAGCATCATGTTTTAATTGTATAATCAAATTAATGTACAATTTTTGTTAAATAAGTACTTACCTTTCAAATCTGCACTGATTTGAAAACATTTAAAATAAAAAAAATCATCCTTATTAATCTTATTAATCTTTCATGAAACTAGTCAGCCTTATGAATAAAGGACTGACATAGTCTTAGGATTCAAGACTTAGGAGACTAGTGATGTAAATCGGTAAAAATGAGGTGGGTCTTTCCATAGGACTTATAAGATTGAGTCTCTTTCATAACTAATTATGAGGCAGACATAATTCCTTCCATATTTTAAATCAACGTAACTCAGATGCACACCACATATTTATGTTGTACGCAACCAAATTAATCAATGTAGATTGTAGATTAATACTATATTGTGCAATGTTTATTTAAAATAGTAACAGAACACTGCACAACAGTAAAATTGTATTACATGAGTGCTTGCACATATATGTGGATCATTAATTTCCCAAAAGAACAAAACAGCTAAATATTAATTTGTTTTTATATTTCCAAACATTTATTTTATTATGAAATCCTTCAATTTGTTACATTACAATTCACAACGAAAGGCCAATTGGCGTATATGTATGAATAAAATGTTTATGAGTTATGACAATATTTTCAAAATGAAATGATCCACATTATCTTTTTAATTTGGTTGCTATACAATATTGGGTTGTTATCTGCTTATGGTATTATATTATAATAAACTTTATATTTATTTTGTGATTGCAAATTAATTTGATCTCAACATAAAAATTTATACTTATAATTCAATTTATTGCAGCCTCATAGACTAATGGTAGGTAAATATTAAAATCTACTTGTTAACCACAAATTAAGATTTAAGATTTTGAGAATACTTCCTACAACAATTTTAATTCAGCAGATAGCAGCCCGCCTGATATCTGTTAAGCCCAAAGTGTAAAATTATAATGTACCAATACTATTTTAAAAAAATGCTATTCATTGTTATGCAAAGCACAATACAATACTTACACATACTGGTGAATTTAAATTAATCAAAAATTTAACAATGAAATCTAATCCATACATTGAACTATTAACAAATATACATAATTTGTAATATTATTAAGTAAAATTTTAATGTTTAATTTTTATCTTATATCACAAGCACTAATAGTTGCAAATACATTATAAACAAAAATCAAATATCTCTTCCTGACACAATAGAATACATTAAATTTTAAATATAGAATCATGTAATATGGAAGACTGGTTAAGAAGACGACATACACTCCCGTACATAATTGGTACCAATACATTACAACTTCACAATGCAAAACAGATATCAGATTTGGAAATTGTAAACTCGATCCTTTATTTACATTATATTTAGACAATAAATTTTACAAACCCAGGTGAGATTGCCGACGTAAAGTTGAAAGCGTCGGCCATGATGATGGTTTGAAGAGTTGTTGTGATAGGGTGCGCCGCCGTTAGTCTCCTCTGGTGGGTGCTGCGGCGGCACGGAGTTCGGAGGCCCGTCGCCGTCGTCGGGCTTCGATGCCGGCGCGGCGATCACATCGTCGTACAAATCCACATTATCACCTCCGAAGTCGTCCTGAAAGACGCCGCACCGCCATTTTATTTTACCGCTCCAATATTATCAATAATATATATTATCTCGTACGAAACTTAACAATTGATACAAATAAATGTTTGAGAGAAGAATTTAATACGTCTTGGTATGTTTTAACTTACCTGTCGGTTAAAATCCGATTCAATATCATCGGCGTAGAGATCTATATCCACGCCTCCGTCCGCCATTTTGCGAATTGACTGATTCTTACTCCGAGACGAAGCGCTCCGACGCGGCTGCGCGGCGATGCTTCTGACTGACACTGACAGTAACAGAATACACATTGATTACTTTATGGAACACAGATAATTAAATATTTTAGAAACAAAAATCATAAAAAGTTATGTTGAATTATAGACAGTTTATTCTGTTTTTTCTGTTTTAATTTAGTTTCCTATTTTGTGGATCATTTAATTAAGCGTAAAATGATTAAATATTAAATTATTGAAACCGACATTTTGTAAAAAAATAATTATAAATTATGAGCAAAAAAGGCGGGAACACTTTATTCATCAACAATGACAAAGCTATGTTTTGCAAAGTTTAAGTTATTTAACGTATATATGTATTATTATTTTCTTGTGTTTGTTTTCGTCGTTCATATTGATTTCAAATAAATATTTATAACTATAGACCAAGTTATAAATTTTCCAATCCACCCAGTCATTTAGTTGATTTTTATGACATGAGTATTTTTATAGGTTGCTGAGTTTATAAAATTGAATTTTCGTGAGTATATATTATCAATGTACTATTGAATCAAAACTTAACAAGGTATTGTTTAAATTTTTATTATACTGATAGAATGACGATGTCTTGAAGAATGAGTTGAAGTTATGGCGCGGTCCTAACCCTAGAGAAAGGGTTTGAACTATTTATTAGCTAGGAGCGATCTTTTAGTTCAAGGAGAGCTAATTGCAATTTGAGCTATGAGGTTAAATAGGAATATTTATAATAGTTTTCGGGTCACATTATTAATAACAAATATTTTAGATCGGCTACTAAGGTCAAACTAATAGTTGATAGATAGGGAACGGCTAAGTTATCTCTCTGTCTTATAGGTTATAGCTTGTTAATTGATATGAACCCCTTTTAACTAAATAATTTATTATCATACAACAATTTAAAAGTAACAAGCATCCTTATGGTTAATAAATAAATCAGCGCCATCTAGGAACACCTTCAGAAAACACTAACCAAGTATATTTGCTATGTGCGTTAGTGCTGCTATCTGGGTCAGAGCCAAAACAACATCGTTGGTCTGTCTGGGGCAAGTTTGGTCTGTGGTGTGCGGGGCAGGGCGAGGCGAGCGGGGGGAGGTACATCCATCCCTCGCCATTTTCCGTCAAGCTCAATTCAATCAAGTTTGCTTCTGTCAGTCGTTGTGTTTGTGTGTGGTGTTGTGAAAATTATCCGTACAGATGCATCTAAATGGGAAATCGTGCTGATTCCGACGCCAAAGTATGGGTCGTTTATTGTGTTTGTGGCTTTAATGCACCGTTCGATCAGTGATAATGGCCGAGTGATTTGTTGAGTGTAGTGTTAGTGTCATATGCTGGGCGGTCGCAGCAATTGGATACCTTTATCGTCCCTGAGACGACGGCAGTTCACGGTACAGGAAGGGGACCCATCATGTCGGCGAAAAATATCCCAGGAGATAAGGTAAGAGGACGCATTGCCGGGTCTTTCCACGTCGGTACACAAAAGGTCACTTTTTTGTTTGTTTCTAAACCACTCCTTTCTCGAGCGTGCAATCGACACCCATCGAGTCTCGTTGGCTACGTGGATGCTTTATCCGCTATGGAGGAAGGTATCTTTACCCACCATAAATATTTTTTGTTAGTAAACATGCATATTTCTTTTTAATCACGTAACAATAATATGTTTATTTACAAACAATGTTTTAGGTACTATATAAACCGTCTCATAATTGCTAATTAGCAAAACACTATTTCTGAGTTACTTATCAGTAAACAATGAAAGCAAACTTAGTGTAATTTTGAACTTTATATTTCAACACATAATTTTAGAATTAATTAATTAATTAGAACACATAATTCTCTGTATTCAGAAATATTCATTAAAACTAATTAAAATAACAGTATGACTTAATTTTCGGCACCTACCTTAAATATAATTTATTCTATTATTAAATCTTTAAACAATTAATATCAGCTGTACTGTGGATAATTTAATTTATGTCTATTTTAGAAAGTAGTGATTTTTATAACATATTATTCTACATTCTAATTGGAATAATGTTAGTTTCATTGAATTCAATTAGATATCAAACCCACATTCAGTAAGACCAAACAAAGTAACATAAAATAGAAATTTATAATTTTTAAAATTGTGGCTAATTTTTTCTGTTTTGATAATTAATTTATGAAATAAGTCATGATTTATTCTTATTGTATGATTAGTTGTGTAAAATCATGTTCAAAGATTCTGTTTAATACAAAGTGTATGTACATTCATACAATTTAAGCTAATATAAAGCATGTAAAAAGCAGACATACCCACCTAATTGTTTTTATATTATAGAAATTAGATAAAAACTTTATGTTCTTAGTAGATGTCTAAAAACATAGTCATTTCATGTTATGTGATTACTTTGGCACGTAGACCTACATTGGCAGTGTAACTAACATAAACAGTTATTACTGTACCCAAGTCCGAGTCTGATTAGCTTGAGTTCTATCTGAGATTGGTGCTACAAATGACAGGTCTATACATGTTGGTATTTGTTAGATTTTGTTTAGTCTGTTTTCACCACCACATTACAGAACAGACTTATTTTGATTGTTTCTAATAAATACATCTTTTATGCATCTACCTGCGTTATTTGTGTAACTGAGCAATATAATTATATAATTATGTTAATTAAGACAATGACAGTATTCAATGTTCAGATCTAGAGGAGAATAAAAATCAAACTAGGAAATATGTGCAGAAATAATTTTATTAAATTTTTTCTTGTAATGTATGGCATTGTTGGGAATTCTCTGTTCTCACATTTGAATTGTTAAACTTTATAGAATGAAGGTATCTTCAATAATGTGATACCAATGTTAGATTATTTTATGTATCACATTAAAAAATATAGGCTTTGTATAGGTATATTCAAATTCAATATTAAAACACTCGAGGCAATCATAGGAGAAAGATATTGATACAATAGAGATAAATGTGATTCCTCTTCAGCAATAATTTAATATTATTTTTTGTTAAACATATTTGTATGAAGTACAAGAAAGTAACTTCAGGCAAAGTTTTGCAAAAAAATCTTAGATATCTTGTTGCACACTTGCAAGTCGAACAGTTTAGTTCTAGTTAACACCATCTCTACGTATGTGAACTGCTGCAGTTAAATAGTTTTGTATATGTATAATTACATCACATATATTTATCTTAAACTGTACCTAAATTTTTCCATGTTTATGTCCCCTCAGACGTTGCCAGCGGAAATTTCATGTGTTTTACCCGGCTTCTCACAGGAACGAGGTTATCTATTTATCACATTTGTATATTTTTTTTAAGACATAGCTTTGTTGAAAGTACTGTAATGGGCATTTCTCTGAAATAATAAAATACAATAATAATGGAGATGGGCAAGGAATATAAACCTATGTTGGTTACAATAGACACTGGATTACAACTTGTGAAATGGTAAATAGATGTATAAGGTAGGTCATTGAAAATAATAAATAAGTAGACTAGAGTACAATGTTAACAGGTCTGACAAATATTTACTTTCATCTCATATTCAGGTTATAACAATGAAATGTACCTAACTCAATGCAAACAAATTAAATTATCACAAGGGATATTTGCTTCATTTTGGAATGAAAACAATAACAGTAATCTCGTCCAAAAATTTCTTGCTTACAAGTTGAAATTTATTCCACTGAGATTCCTACTGGAGCCTCTGTAAATAATTTAAACATAAAACTTAGTACACAAAGACGTTATGTAAAGCCCCTGTTGGATATTTGGTCTAAATTGCGTACCCTCGGTTTTTACTTGGCCAAGCCTCTAAATAATGTAGTTTATTTTACTTATAGATAAAAACAGCTGGTAAACGGGCAAACCTTATCTTTCGTTACGGCTTTCTACAGTTTCTTCGCTTCATACCACAAATGTTGCTTTTTCGCTACATAAAGGATCCCGCCGTTTCGGGTCCAGTAAATTGTAATTTCGTAGAGTTATCTTTTTTTGGTGACCTACTTACAACAATCTTTTAAGTCGACCTTTCTTAGTATTAGAATGCGTATGTGAACAGTAAATAATGCCTTATGAAAGCGGTCAAGCGAAAACGCGTGCGTCTAGCCACGTTCAACTTACTATGTTGTCAGGTCTCAGTTTATTGGTGCATTATTTGTTGCTGAAATGCCGTTAGGAACTGTCGTTTCAATTGTGACCTTAGGACATGTGGTATAGGATCAAATTTGGGCAAGATATACTTTCCGAATTCCAGCGTTAGGGTGCCTTTCCACTAGAAAGGTGCCAGGTAGAGCTAAACTGTGTATGAGGTCGAAGCTATGCTAAGTTAGGCGAGTAAGATGTACAATGAAATACCTATAGCTGTACCAGTTGCAATAGCTTGCCTCCGTAGCCCCAATCCTTCGTATCACTCCATATAAGAAACATACCATAGCTGATCTAAACTTAACAATTGAAACCAAGCAATCCTATTGATAGATTTGACATACATTTATAGTAGGGTTGTAACGGAGGCCATGTTAGCGGACGCGGAGGCAGATGCGGAAGTTTCGAGGTTCATCTCTGGGGATGTGGAGGTTAACGGAGGCGGTGGTGAATTTTACATCGTACAGTTCTTATAAAAAGTACTAATAATCAAAATAAAGAAGAGGAATTATATTCACGATCAATAGCATTGCGGATTTGTCGCCTTTCGTGCCGGTTGTCACTAAATAATTTTTCACTTAGCACTGAACTTGATGGCGCCGGTAAGTGCGAAATATGGGAGAAAAAACTTTATGTTTAATGTTATATTTCTATCACAATTAAGATATTCATCTGATTGCACCATGTAGCTGAGCGGCCGCGTCGCCTAGCGTCCCTCCATGTGCGTTGTACGTCAAGACGTGCGTTTACGTTGGTAAAAAAACCTCTGTTATAACTCCGCAAAAATTTTGCTGAAGTGAATGCGGAAGCGGAGGTTCGATTTTTGCGGAAGTTCTGCAGTAACGGAGGCGGAGGCGGAGTTCCAACCCTAATTCATAGCATAGGTACCTCTCACATTTCCAGTGGAAAGGCACCCTTAGTCTGTAGCTGTCAGTTCACGTTCGTTGTGTGTAGGTGTGTGGGTGTAGTGTAAGCTCATTGGTGCATCCAATCGGAAGACTGTTGTTCAGCTAGTATAGTTTCGTCGATAACAACGGAGTCTTGTGATTCATAAACCTGTACTGTAACTATTATTGTTTATTTGAATTGGTTTGTGTACGATAACGTTTGGCGTTCTGCTGTTTATGTATATGATAAGTGATTGTTTGTTTTGAATTGTTAACCGTTTGTTGTCATAATGGTAACATATTACTTAAATAGTATTAGAATGATAATTAGACTATTTAGCGCGTTTTGCTTTGGCATTACGTAATGCTCTTGTATGGGCTATGATTTTTTTCCAAATTGAGAGTTTGTGAAGAAATACTCAGGCAAGCACCTCAATTTTTTGATGTTATTTGCATATTAGGAATTAATACTAGTGGTGGGTTCCAGCTTCGATTTCCGCTTAGACAGATATCTTGATGATTAATTTAGATTTCTGTTTTAGGTCTGGATGTTTATATATTCGCGTGTGTTCAAGGCACTAACGAAATGAAAAAGAAATGTGTTGGACTATGTGTGTCTAAAGCGTTCATTAATTATTATTGTTTATTTATTTTTTATTTTATTTTATTTATTTTAAAGGTAAAAAACACATCGTGTTTAAATAAACATGCTTGACATTTTTCTTTACAATATTTGGGATTTGAGGTCGCACTCGGCATGCGTGATGTACCATGGCATACACCCTTTAAGTCTACTTGTGCTCTATAGCGGGATAATTTGTTGACGGTGACAAGTTCTATAGATATTCTATGTATTATCTGTTTTCGTTCTGTTTATATGTTCTGTGTATATGTTCTGTTTGTATTCATTCATAGTCTAAAAGTTTTACGGCACATAAGCAGAATAACAATATTTCAGCGGCTCACCCTAACTCCATTAGTTTGGGTGAGCCGGTCGGAATATTTCAACGAATATTTGATTTTTCAACTTCATCTGGTCTAGACCGAATCTGTCATTCAATCTGACTGTATCAACGGAAGTTTTTTTCGTTGCCGAGCTGTTTGGTTTTTCATGAATACCATTAACGAAACTTCATATAAAATTTCAAAGTTTTTGTAGCTTTACATTTTCGTTCGCTATATACCTAACATTTAAAATATTCTTAATATATATATATCTACTTATATATACTAATATTTTGAACTTATTTGTATTATTTGGTAAAATTTAAATTAGAACACCGTTGTCTTC
>DWTU01000715.1:0-15691 GCA_018251515.1 Cecropterus confusis
ATACAAGAATTACTTTTTATCTTTTATATAGAATTATTTCTTACAAAAATATGTCACATCTGGGAATCAGTTTATTTCACTCATGTTTTCTTTAGCGCTTTTTATAACTAGTCTCTCATGTCTTATTTTTTCTGCATTCTTTTTCTTACCTTTTATTTTCGAAAGAACTTTTATAACAATTTTTTTTATTTCGTAGTCTCGCTCTATTTTATACTGTCTCTACATTTTTTCCTTCATCTTTTTTCGTTTTAAGGGGTGTACCCTTGTGTAGATTTTTGTTTCTTTTACTTCATACTTTTTTATCTAATCTTCTACTTAAGAAAACTTATCTTATACTTTATCTTTTTTCTTACATTTCACCACGCGTACTTATTTTTTCTTATTATTTTTATTTCTTTTTCCTTTCTTTCTTTTGGTGCGTTATTCATTTTACCAAGGAATCTCTAAGAAAGACAAATATTACATAATTAATTGAACACATATTTACTTAACATCTTTGCACTATTTATTGCAATTTACATAAAGCTATTGTTAACTCGCGCATTGTAAACTCGTTTGACCCAAACATTTCATGAGCACAATAAAATTGAATGTTTGTTTTAACACTTATTGCCCTTCTTTACTACATATATTTATTTGTACTCTTATCTTTGCTTTACTCCGACAAAACATATCAATATTAGTAAACCATCACTATCGTCAAGACAACTATTATTCCTATCTTTAATTCCATTTCATATCACACACTTTCCTCTGTTTCTGTCTTTTACTCCATCTTTTACTTACCTTTTATCGTTTTCTAAATCAATTTTATATCATATATCACTTTGTTATGCCTAATTTTTATTCTTATACCTTCTTCTGCTACCATTTTTCCTATAACACATACATTTAACTACCCTTTTTTATTCATTACAATACACCTTTTCTTTCATTACTGTTACTCCTACTATCATACACTTTTTCTTCATCTAAAATAATCTTCTTCGCTTATTCATATCGTAAAGTCTCCTTCATACATAAGAAGTTATTTAAATATTTCAAACGTAACTTTACACTTTTTCTTTCACTGCTATTACTCTTACTATTATAGCCTTTTTCTTCAGCTAAAATAAACTTCTTCGCTTCTTCATATCGTAAAGTCTCGTTCATACATGACAACTTATTTAAATATTTCAAACGTAAATAATAAAAATACCAAGATTTTATCATTTTCGGTGCGATTCAATTTTCTACTGTCTTTCACTGTCCATTTCATAACTACAATGTAGTGTCTATATCTATTCTGTATTGTGTTTACTATTCTGTATTCATATTCGCTATTTTCTTCTCTTGACTTTTATATTATAAAATTCCGCCGCTCACTTTTATCTCTGTTACACTTATTCGTTAGTAGTTCTTGTTTACCATCTCCATTACCATCTCATACTATCACATACTTCACAACTTCTTGTCTTATGTGATGATGATATTAACTTTCTTTTCCAAAGTTTTTAGTTCTATCATTAATTATTCTTCAAGCATTACATTTTGTTCAATCATTTCACTTACTACTCTGTCTATTTTAAAAATTTTAACCACACTGTTTTCCTTTATTATTTCATTAACATTATATCAGTAGGTAGTTCTCTTCCACAGTATTTTCATTATACCGATAGTCATTCTGTAAGCATTACTTTCAAATTTCTCATTCAATTTAATTCTTGTACTAACTACTATAACTTTCATTATTTCTTACCTGTTTGATGACTTATATAATTTCATCTATATTTCAATACTTCTCCTACACTCAAGATGAGTGTCAACAATCACTCTACAAGCTTTATTACTTCTAAGTTTCCTAGTCTATCCAATTATTCTACTCACTACTCTGCCTCTTATTATTTCACACTTGTCTGTCGTTTTAAATAAAATTCTCCCATATATACTTCTCTTCCACGGTATTTCCATCTTATCAGTAATCATTACTTCTAAGTTTCCTATTCAATCTTTTTACTAACTCCTAAGCCATACTATTTGTTACAATAATATGAGTTTTACACATTATCCTGCAAATAGTACTGTTTAGGAAAAGACTTATTCTCTTATTAACATTCTGCTTATTTTTTGTTTTCATGTTTCGCTTCTTTTCTTTTTCTCATTCGAATTCTACCATTAACTTTTCTCTGTTATGCAATACTCTTGCCTTATAATTTTATTTATCTATCCATTGCCTCACTTTTCCTACAACAACTCTACTCATCTTATATACTCTGCTAACCTTTTATAGACATTATCTTGCACACTTCAACTGCTTCATAATACAAATTTCCCTTAAACACAAATACATACAATTCCAAATGTACTACAAATATACAAATATGTTTGAAAGTTACATTATTTTATTTTCATTTCTTTAATTTCTCTTTTCTAATTTTTTAATCTTTTAAAAATGTTTAATGCCTTTCTTGCCTTTACTACCTTATCTCTGTCAACGACAACGTTGACTTACACTATCCTTTCTTCATCATTTTCATCTGTTCTTCAAATTTCTTCAACTTTTTCGTTATTTAACATTGTCTGTTATACCTCTACTTTCTGTCATAGCCATACATTAGCCGTATACAATTTTTCACTATACATTCATCATTTATCAATCAACATTTTCTTAACTTTTTTTCTATTTTATACCTTGCTTTTCTTCATGCTCAATATGCTTTACATCTGCATCTAGTCTTCTATTTTCTTTATGCTACTTGATACTCATCCGTTTTTATTATTACGTGTTATTATTGAATTAATTACACATATATACCAGTAATAGAAAAAAAATCACATGGTTGCACAAAGAAGTATAATTATCATTATCTTCGTGACGTAAATTCTGACATATAATATATTACTCATCAAATTTGTAAGTATTACATCATAATATGCTGTCAAAGGCGACCTGTGATTAAATAAGCATTGCATCTTTCTTTCCTATCATTTTAAGAGTAGTTCTATCAAACCTCCTTAAGCATTCTTTCCTTAATTATCTCTTTCTTATGCTTCTTACTTCACTTCTTATACGCTTACTTTTCTACCTTTCCTTCTCTTCATAAATTTTCACTCTTTCTATTTTCTCTTTCTATTTTCTATCTTTCGCTTTTGCAACTTCATAAATTTCTTTAATTTTCTATAACTATTTCTACTTCCGACCTGTAACTATAAATACCTCTAAGTTATATACCGATTATGTAAAACTACCTGGTGCTTTTAGAACGTAATGGAGACGCACATTTTTGTTACTTTTTCTACGTTGTTATTAAATTGTTACGTTGACACATGTTTTTTATTATACCCGTATTTTGTAATTGTCTCCTTCTATCGTCAAGACATAGATGTCTAATAATTGTAGTAGCTAAAGCTTAACTTACAGGTTTCTTTAATATAATTTAAAAATAGCAAATGCACGCAGTTAACCTGAATTGGCCATTGTTACCCATGGACATCTGTAATCGACCCTAAGTAAGATTAGGCTTGACCATAGACACGTTGGTACCGTATAGGAATTAGATGGAACGCTTCGGATAAATGTTTCCTGTACCCCCATCCTCCAAACCACAACACAAGAGCTCTTATAAGGCAAAAAATGTGTAATACTGACAGTGATGTCACCAGAGTAGAACACAAAGAGTTCTATCACCTTTAACCATTGTGATACAAAAGAGAGTCAGGTAGATAAACTAATATGCGGTATTCCAACTTAGTCATCATACCAGCAATATGATAGTACTCTGTCGAAATTTTTGACCTAAAAAACGAATTTCATAGTTCCAATGCATCAAAGGTAATGCGAGTTGAGATTGGAAGGTGAGGGTGGCAAACTACGCACTCCTCTCATATACGAATACATCACCTATAAAATGGACATGAAAAAAATTAAAAAGAGAAAAACAAACTGTATTTTTAGCTTTTATTATCATACAGTTAACATATATCTCATACATTGATATTTAAAATAGATTCTTTTGACCTCAATAACAGCAGAGTTACGGATAGTAGTACATTAGAGTTACAAGAAGGCTACTAGCATTGCTACACATGAAAGATATACTCTGTTATACAGGTACACACTTATAAACATATACATATTATGCTGTTCCCTGACTTGTTGATGCGGTATATAACAAAATCTGTGTACCACAGACACAAATGTAAACTAATAGTATCCTATAAGTAGGTAAGTAACAGGAATACAATTGTTACCATAGAGCACACTCTCTTTTTCTCTCCGAAGTCTTGTTCAAGAAAAATTGGCAGGCCAAAAATAATGTTACAATGTAAAAAAATCACAACACATATTTTATATTAGTAATATGTAAACCCTGCAACTACAAATCAGGGTGCGAGCTTTAGTTATTACTAAGTATAGAGAGCTTCACAACACAACAATTTCATGAAGGTAATGTTACTATACTCCAAAGATTACAACAAATAACCTACGTCATATACAAATTATAGACTTTTGGTCAATGCATCTTGAGTCTGCGTTTTAGGGCGGATTTCCTGTCACACGTGTTTAAACTCATACGGTCGTCCCATACTCACGCGTAAATTAACTCGCTGTTTGCATGTGCGTATGAAACGATAGGATATCAAAGATAACTTTTTGGAGTCGCTCCACACTTGGCAAGGTAATCGGTGTACATACATAAAAAAATATACCAACCGAATTGATAACATCCACCCTTTTATAAGTCGTTTAAAAAGTGAATGGAACACGCCTGCAAACATAATCACGCGCGACAGGAAATTCGCCTTAATTTTTTTCCAAACGTACCCGTATATAAAAATAAAACTGATTGTTTGACCGACTCTAGTAGATGCTTGTAAGAAAAATTGTTTGAATACTATTTTGTCATATTAATAAATAATAGGGAAGGAAGGATTATTAACTCAAACAGGACAGCCACAAGACACACGCATATTGTTATTGCTCCTTGTGCTATAGACGTAATAACCAAATAGACTCCTAATGCACCAGACTCTGATATTACACTAGTCAATCCGTAACTGAAGACAAATCAACAAACAAACATGCAGTAAAATATTTTATCGGACAATTCATAGGCGAGCTTCTGTGAACTAATCAGCATATAGGCCTTTGATAGCATAGTTCCCAGCTGTTGTTCAAATAGTATGCAGCCAAGAGTCTATTAGATGACATCGTCTTAGACCAATATTGGAACAAATTTAACTTCCAGTGACACATTTAACAGTTACAGAACAATATACAGTAACTTTATGTTAACATTTCTTGCAACACAAATAGCCAACGTTTGGCACATCACTGTGAACACTGGTCTTAATTTTATTTACTTTTCCAAGACAATCGATAGATTTAGCTTTAATTACAGCATTAGCAATGTACAGACATCGATATATAAATTGAGAAGTTATACTTTTTTGGGTGTTTATGCGTGTACATCGCCACGCAAAATCGACAGGAACAGATCTCTGCGACCACGATTAGTGTATGCATTAATGGCTCTACTAAATTTGGTGTATTTGTTGGTTTCCTAATGAAATAATGATAAATTGCATATTACCTTTTAATTATAAAAAAATATTATTTTTAAGTAGTTACACCAAAGAAGCATAACTTCTTTGTATCTAAGTACATACACCCACTTATGTATCGTTTAAAATAAATAATGACCGGATGTAAAAGGTAGAATCACACATTAATATCCTACGGACACAATAATTTGCATATATAAACTTAATGTAGAATTTTAACTCATTTTAAATTGTGTACATTTGTGCTTTAGTAAGAAACTTAAATTTAGTACAGGTGTTTATAGTCCATTTTTATAAATAGGTATAAATAATACAATCACAGTGTCAAAGACTAGAAAGAAAGAATAATAAATAAATTTACAATAATTTTGTAGTCTTATCATTGAGATCAGCGTACACTTCTACACATTTAACGACACATTACAACATCAAAAACTCGAGGCACATAAATATAAATAAGTTATTTTTCGTAATTACTTATTGTATCAGAATAAAAGTGTTGCCACATCCAACAAAGTTTGCGCGAAAAAGTTTACTATACTTACTTGAGAGTATAATCTATACTTGTGCATGTGGTTTCAAAAATCAATAAATCAATGGCGATTATATGTTTTTCATAACAATTATCCTACTTAACGCATAGCACGATGTGAATTACATCTAGCATAATATAGGCTACGTAAGGTATTGTTTATGCACGAAATCCTCAGTTTCAAAGTTTCAGTAACAGAATAAATAAAAAATAAAACAGCTCTCCATACAACCTTATACCGCAAACCTTATTCTCCTATCCTTAACACATACCTCGTTATTTGCAAATGTTCATACTAAAATAATGCAATAAAATTGTTGCAAAAATCACGTTAAGTTCCGCTTGCCCATTTTCATGGGGCAATAGTCTAATTTATTTAATTAATTCTACGGTATCGAAATATTAGTCAGATGTAATCACGAACAACCGATATACGTTTACTTAACAAAATATAAACTGACAAAGTAAATATTAACTCATTTACATCAAAATACGTGCATATGTATTTTGATAAATGGGTGCTTTAGTAGATTCAAAATTATTTAAAATTACTTGCATCCAAAAAAAAATTCTTTTAATATGTACAACCGCAAATAACATACCCACTACAAAACGCAGAAACTACATCCTATCTAATAAGACACTGTCACAAAATCACATCCTCAATTCCGCATTAAGAATATATCCGGAAATTGTTGAGCAAAAAACAAAAACGAAAGTTGCATGGCGACAGAAAATATCTGCAGCTATATTTTTGATGCGCTATAAAAGCTGACAATCGAAGGCTTTGCAACATGTTAAGTAGCCGCCTAACATGCCTTCGATTCCCACCCGTTTCAACTCCTGCTGACGCACTATTCCTCTTAGAATAGGGGGTCGCAACTAACAAAATCACATGCACTATTGGAATAGCGGGAATAGGGGGTTAACGGTTTCAAACGCTATCCCGCATACGACGCTAACAGTCACGTTTTTCAAATGACACGTGATGAACACGTGATTGTGTAATTTTTCATACAAAAGGCTCATTTTCTTAGGTCGAACAAAAAGCTATGAACATTGGCCACCAAACTAATTTTCGTTACGATAAACTAAGCCATTGCAAGCTCGTTTTCGATGCCAAAGTGCCAAAATGCTTTCATTTTTCTTTAAATTGACGGCTTGACAATACTGCTTTATGTATTTATAAACACAGGTTTGCAAGTGTCGCCTCCAGACAATGGGGACTAAGGAAATGAAGCAGACAGACAACCACATGATTTAGAGGACACAGGACCAGCTGAGATTGGGCAATGAGAGACGACCTATCAACGTTCAAGAACGTATACAAATTGATTACGCCTAATAATACATATTGATAATACTTCGAGAAACATCGATAAAAGCACATACTAACAGATAAGTAAAACATTAAAATCCAATATTGACTATTAGCAACCAATTTTATGATTTTATAATCGTATAAACTAAAAGGTTAAAATTTTAATTCTAACTACGAACACTTACTGCAATATACACCGAGTCCTACAGGATTAAACACGTATTTATCGCTACATACATGTTATATAATGCATTATAGAAAATTCAGAATAGGTAAATTATTAGACCAAGAGCCCGTAATATAGATCTAATGACAGGTCTGTTAAACTAAGTGCTAAAATATATGTAAATGAGCTACTAATTTAATATATAAATTGATAAAGTAACAATGAGAATATGGATTCTGGTCACGTAAATTTAAAATATCTAATAAATAAGATTTATTTGAACAATAAAATCAAAACCATTGCATACAATAAAATTCGATTATACAAATGTACCTAATAAAACTTTTACACTGACTGACACAAAACATATCTTCTTCTAACTGACTGACATACAACATAGTTTCTAGATCAATACTTCCTACTTATTAAAAACACATAAGCATTAGGATTTTTTTTTAAATCATTCCCTACTGGGAGTACGCGATGAAAGCTTGTACGTATATAAAAAATAATTGTTCGTTTGTTATTCTCTTCCCCAATTTGTAGCCTCTACGGTCTAATCCTGAATGTAGTTTAAACTATTTAAACCTCAAGTTTAACCATATTTACCTCACCGCCACAGATAATAATGTGACAGGCTCTCAGTCTATACATGATATGCTTTCAGGTTGAAAATGGGAGTCTATAATTCATCAATGCTGTAAATCAATGCAATATAAAAAATCATATCATAATATTAAAAAAAAAATCTCATATCGATTAAATCAACTAAACATACCAGTGTAATAATAAAAATTTTCGTAATATCAACTTGACAATGATCGAATAAGTTAAACTTTCAATGTGTGCTTAACCTAAAATTATAAAAAAAATACAGAAAAAAATATAAAATCGAAAACTTTGGGAATTAGCATTTCTATGTATATTAAAGCTAACAAACTGATAGTTAAATGTCATGACAGAAATATATTTGCGAGATTTTGACATTTCAGTTAAAAGTTCGATCTGATTTGAAATTTGATACAAAATTGTAAAGTGTGTCGCCAAAAACAGTTAAAACTAGCTATAATTTTATTTATAAACGGATCCACACTTAATTTTGTCTGTTCTCTAAGTCTTAAAAATATTCCAGAATAAAAGTAAAAATGTGTCAAATAGAAATTGAAACAATCAAAAAATTCGAAGCACCATAACATTTAGAAGAGTGAGCAAGTGACATTTATATATTAATAAACAAAATATATTATTGTATTATACTTAATGTAACAGCGAAATTACAAATTGACTAATTATCTACCACAATGAAATTAGTTCCAGTGACACTCAGTTGTATATAAAAATATAATAGATATGACCGTGTTCCGTTATATAACTCCCTTCTCAAGAATTCTCTATTTTTTCAGATGTCCATAGGCAGCAGTCAATCTCATACTCTTCAAAACCAACAATATAGCATACTTAACCTTTCCACTCTGTTACCTCCAATAATTCCTGCAATCACAATTTCAGAAATAGGGGGAGCTAAGCCTCCACTACATTTATTAATAGGGGGAGCAAAGCCTCCCCCCCTCCCACGTTTATTAATGTGTTCGATTATGATTCCTATCCTTCTTGATCGATTTTTACAGCATCATTTTTTTCCTTTCTTGGGCAAGCCAAAACGAAAATCCAAAATCCGACAGACACCGCCACGTCACCAAGAATCCGAGTCGTGAAACTTACGAACACACATTGGGTATTTGACTTATCCTCAAATACCCAGACCCATAACATTCCCGGATCCCCCGGTCCTCCCGGTCAAACTCGTATAGTCGCCACTACACTCAGATAAGTTACCAGGTTACACTTCCATATCTATTACATTACACTGTAACATTACAATTTAATTAACACTCGAGTACCTAATATTAATACATACATTTATACACATAGTTAAGTAAATATGCCGCTAAGGAGTACACATCCTAATTACTAAATACAGAAACATATATCTATCCTTTTTACTCCCTATTACCTTTATATCGTCATATAATATGAAGGAAAGAGATAGATGACAGTACAGTAACTTAGGCGTATTTTATACACACATTATGCATATAACTAGCCTAGAATAGTTAATTTTAAACATTGAACACACATTCAAAATTGAATCTTGTTCCGTTAAATTGAGTTCAAAATTCTAGCCCGATTTTTCTAACACCAAAACCACATCTTACAAATATTCACTATTTAGAGAATGCCTATAGCATATTTATTTATAGGCTCTTTTCAAATCTACAGATAGTGTATGTGGCAGACACATTCAATACATTACATTGTTATAAACTTGTTTCATGTTACTTCTAGAGATCAAAAACAAAGTCTCTTCACTTTGGAAATTAATATAGATTAAATTATAGAATATCATTGTTTCCACAAACACTGGACAGCAAAGATATGAGCAAATACCGAAAAACAGACAAGTCATCAGCGTATTGCTACAAATATTTGTATACCGAAAAATACACGTATACTGTTTGTATCTGAGACGATGTTTGCCACGCTACGTGTCTGCCACGCCACGTGTCTGCCACGCTACATGACATCCACACTACGTATCTGCCATGCTAAATGTCTGCCACGCTACGTGTCTGCCACGCTACGTATCTGCCACGCTACGTGTCTGCCACGCAACGTGTCTGTCACGCTACATGTCAGTCACGCTACGTGTCTGCCACGCTACATGTCTGCCACGCTACGTGTCTGCCACGCTACGTGTCTGCCACGCTACGTGTCTGTCACGCTACGACTCCGCCACGCTACGACTCCGCCACGCTACATGTCTGCCACGTACGATATATGCAAATGTGAACAGAGCTTAAGATTACCAATAGCTAGAAATTACAACGAGACAATGTTATTCCAAAAATATATGAGAGAGAGAGAGTAAAAAGTTTGGTAGCAAAATTAACGATCGTCTTAGCTTTACAACGTAAACTATTAAGTTTGAAATATATTGTCAAGAAAAAATACTGTTATGAATTATCTCTCGGTTAAAACAATCACAGAGTCAATTCCATCTTTATTCAGCAACCCGTGATTAAGATAAACTTATTATTAGTTTAGGCCTTATAAAAAATCCATCCTTAGTTTCAAGGCCTGGTTAATGAAAAGTCGACTTATTTACGTAGTTAATCAAACTGGGAATTATCTATATAAATGGGTTTTACATAAAATTGGCAAAAACCATGCAGTACGATGCAGTATGCATGCATGCACGATATAGAAGGAAACCATGCATGCTATATGGTTAATGGTAGCTGCCGCCCCTGGACATCTGTAACCAACCCCATAACAAAAATGAGGGGTTCATGAAGTCGATCATAGATGCGTTGCGTCCTGCGGCCTAAGATACTCGCCTTATATGTAAGTCAGCCGGCATCCACAACCGAAACAATATTCACGCTAGAAATAGGTGTAGGGGTTAGTACCTACCCGATCTGCTGCAATACTACCAACGCCCCACCTATTTACCTCATGATACCTTTACAAAGCTACTCTGTCCTGACTTGAAGGGAGTATATATTTAGGCGTTCTAACATAGTCTTCAGTAACAACGACATATTTATTATTGACTTCATATGGGCCTCCATTTGAGATCAGTCAAAGACCACGGGCGATACCTAAAACTAGATTTTAAATCGGCTAGATGTCGTTTGTTGTTTTATTCAGACAAAAAGTTCTGATAGTTACACTAACCGAAAATTGGCATGCAAAATTGTAGTTAGCCCTGTGACATAAAAATTGCCGCTTTCCCCTTATTTAGGCCTAGCAATAATTATAAAAAAAAAATTAACACCAAGTCCATGCCAAAATCCTATTATTTTTCCAAGCAAAACATATTTTTCGTCTTTTGTACAGATTTAACATATCGCACGATGAATGGTCGTAATGCGAAAAATGCATGTTTGAAATAACAAAATTATGGTCTCATTTTGAGGAATTCCTTAAAACGAGGACGTAACATTTATGCCTGTTCTTTTCTACGACGAAATCGTCACTTTTTAATTAGGTGGACCATAGACTACTTTACTGGGAGTAATCTTAAGTATTTTATGCAATTTCCCAAAATGTTTAGTTCAGATTCATTTAGTTCTACTGTGCGATATGCTAATCAAACATTCCGTTTCCAAAATCACCTACCGTTTCATTTAAAAAGTCCCAATTATGAAAACAAGATAGAAAACATATATTCTATCAAAATTACCAAGACCTAGTTTAGACAATTTTATAGTTTTTTTTTTTCAGACTACACAATAATTCATGACATTACTTTCATAAAATGTGCAACGAATTATGTACACCGATATTTTTACGTGCTTGATTATTGTAATCCTATGAAAATGTTTGCATTGTTCACTTGGTCTCAGCCAATAATGGTCATTCAAGCCGGATACAAATTATAATTTAATATTTAATTTCACTGTTTCAGATTAAACATTATTTATTTTATACACTTACAATTATTAAGTTCTTCAAGTTGGAAACACTACATATATCAGCGTATTTAAATTGTTCTTCTGTCTTAATCGACAAAGGTCTTCTATATAAATAAATAAGTCATTATGTTCGATCACACTGATATAATCGTTCAGTATACCTTCAAATATATCGTTCAGTGCATAGGTCATGGGTGTAATTTTATTTAGCTATCATGATGGTCCTTCGAGCCAGATGCACCTTACTTTTGCATGTTACATTGTTTGTTTAAGCTGTCTTGCATTAACTATTTCCATACTAATATTAATCCTTTAACTTGCTTCTCAATAAGTTGTACAAATATCACCATAATCATGTTTATAGATGTAACATACTATTGCATTATAGTTTGGTAGTAAGTTATTTTCTCACACTTTTTCATTCAGCCGTTTCATATATCCGACAAGTATAAAGGCCCGGCCGCGTGCATTATTCCGGTAACTAAATCATTCGTGTACCGTTGGTGTTAATCTATCCGAGAGTGTTAAGTGCGGCCGCCATAGATTTCGTATCATACTTTTGGTGCTTAGATGTTTTCACTCGTCTCACATCCGCATCATACCACCGATAGGCATAAAGCTCTTAGGCCACCTTGTTCATCATTATTCTGGTAGCTAAGTGATTCGTATCGTACTGCTGGCAGTTTCTCCGGCCCCTTAATGTGCCCAGGCCATAACGACCTTGTGGAAGGGCACGAAGAGCGCCGTATGTTGCGGCCGCGCCCGGAAGTAGCGCCGCCCCGCTAACGTGCCGTCGTTACGTTCGGCGGCGTGTCCGCAGCGCTCCGAGGGGAGCTCCGCCCCCACGAACACGCCGCTGGAGGCCGCCGAACCGCCCGCTAGGCCCACGTACCTGTAACACACCCGGGAGTGTAATGTACTTAAAATCCCTATTGCACTACCTACTACCTACCGCATTACCCATTACTACCGTACTACCGTCCCTACTGCTTTATCTAGAATTATCTATATAATATTATAGATATAATATTATAGGAAATTCATACTTTTGTAAAAAAGAGCCTAGAGAAAAATACAATTTTAACAGTCGATCCATAAATAGCAAGTTATTTCCGAGGACAAACAAGTTCCGAAACAGCGTTGTATTAATTGATTGAGTAAAAATTTCACTTGGACACAAACATTATTTATTTTATAACTATTATAAATAATTTACAAACATTTAGTCTGTTACAAAGTACATCACCAAACACAAATGTAAGATACTACGTAAATAATATAATAGCTGTGATAGTGAGTAAATTATACTTATTAACTACATAGATGCTACATATATATAATACTACATCTGAAGGTGGTAGAACTTTGTGGTTCGTCCCCGGAAGCACCACTGCCAAACCAATTCCTGCCTAATGACATTAGTGTTATGCGCTGTTGTATTCTGGTCTGAAGGGTGTAGTTAGGGACATATACTTTTCCGAGGCATTCCATCTTAGTCTTCGGGGGTAGCAACGCATCTGTTGCTAACCTTTGACTTTGATCTTACCTAGGGTTCATTACAGATGTCAATGGGCGGCAGTAGCCACTTACCGTCAGGCGGGCTGCATGCTCGTTTGCTACTTCCATACTTTAAAAAAATGTGAAAATTTAAAAACATATAAGCGGCCAAATAATCGAATGACTAAGTAAATTAGTGGTCTCACCTAACTTTACCGACGGCTAAGCGGCCCTGAGGCGTTATTATCTTGACGGTGTGTCCCAGACGCAGCTGTCGGGCTTCGGTAGGAATGTATGGCTGGCCGATTCGCTCGGTGGGGCCATCCACTGGAAATATGTACATAAACGTAAACGCTTTATACTCGCATAGCACAGCACTAGGATTTTCTCCTGTGTCGTGGGTGACATGAACACACAAAGACGAATACACAAACACCCAGACCCAGAACAGAAATCTAAACTCATCATTCAGATGTCTGTCTGGCCGGGGATCGAACCCGGGACTCACTACGTGTTAAATAATCTAATAGCCATATAAAGTAAATATGGCCGTCATCAAACGTCCGGCAAATTTAAAAAGTCAAAATTGGTAGTAGAAATTAAATATTGATAAAAATCAAATAGATTGATAAATGTCAACTCCCATTCAATATATTGTTGCTATACTGTCGCCATGTTGTCGGCCCATCTGACACATTAGACGTCTGATTGAATATACATCAAGTAAAGCTAAAAGTACATAAAGTTAAAAGCAATAAAGTATTTCTATTTCTATTTCTACATCAATTTAATATACATAAACGAAATGTAATAGATAATATTAAAATCTCAAATATTTTAGGGTTTCAAGGCTACAAATAAAATTTATCGTCAAAAAATTGGTCTTGTAGTTCTTGTTCGAATCTAACTAGCACCCTTCCTCCATCTACGCATTACATACACCCAGTTACACTCACACCCAGTTGTGACAAATGGATGTGTGTAGACGCATCGTATAGCCCTCCGTACATGTTCGTACTGGGGGGATTACCCCCCAGTACGAACACAAGGTACAGCCGTTTACATCCACACCCCGTTGTGGGAATGGTGTGTATATAGACACATCGTATACGCCGCCCCCCCTCCCTCTTCCCTCCCCTGTACGTACGGTCGTGGTCCCGCAGGTTGTCGATGGAGCGTCGCACGAAGGCCTCGGCGTCGCGCAGCAACTCGTCCGTGTCGTCGCGACGAACATCCGGCAAAGAACCGCGCCACAACCGACACTCTGGCGACGATATGATTTTTTTAATTACCGACATTTTTACTGCGGCAATAAATATTCTATGTGTTAATCCAAGTCATAAACTATATATGTACCAAATTTCAGTGAAATGCGACCAGTAGTTTTTGCGTGAAAGAGGCACAAAGACACATGCATCTTCACAAACTAGGGTCGTGCGAATGCCGTTCCAATCTAATCGAATATTAATATTCGATTTGAAATTCAAATCGATTATTTCGATAATCTTACATGATCATCATCAAGATCACCTGTCATCGTGGAAATCTAAAAATAAATTAACAGGGCCTGGCACCTAAGGGACTAAGAACCTCTCTAAAAATAAATCAAAGTAATAAATGTGGAAAAAATATTCTTTTAAAATTATCCTACATAATTTAATAATAATAACCTCTAGTCGGTGGCACATAAGCGCTTTGAGAAATCCAGTCAGTACTACGGTCCACACTCAGACTCGGCGAGCGGTACGATGAACCACGGGACACGAATCTGCAAATAACATATTTTTAAGTTATTTTTCTTTCATTTCAACATTATTGATATAGAAATAAAATTAACATATTTTCCCGCAGTTTGGCATAAATATGTCTATATTATCGACATGATTTAATTTTATACATTCTATAACATCATGTCACGACGATTCACGTTATTATTATTCACGTTTTTTATTGGTGACCATGTCTCTTCATAGTTTAATTCAAATGTCACGTCACGTTTACAAAAACGTAAACTTAAGATAGCATGAGTTCCGCTGCCATGTTATGAATGTAATGTTTAATGGCTCGAATTAAAAGGAGACTATGTTCTTAAATGTTCTATGTTCGTGGCGGAGCGGTCACCATGCCGGTCTGACATGCACAGGGTCCCGGAT
>DWTU01000716.1:0-15689 GCA_018251515.1 Cecropterus confusis
GATCTCTACGATCAGCATTATAGGCTGTTGATCCTTCAAACAGTCATTCAGTCCAAAGCATTTAATATGTATAATATATAATATTCAATGCTTTTACCAAATTCATATTAACATCAAGCGGTTTAGGCTGTGCGAGATCCGTCAGTCATTCAGGACAAAGGATTAACTATATGTATATAGCAGTCGGGTAAAAAGGGGTTAACATCAGGTAGGGTACAATAATAAAATATACTCATGGCATGGAAGTTATTAAAAGCATTCTTTAAATTAAAAGGGTGAGTATCTGTACATCCACGTACTGCAACAATTAATACTATCTTTTTCTTCTCACTCTTTCCATATGTATAAAAAATATTATATTCTCATCGTCTTCATTGACCATAAAAGGAACTTATAAAACAATAAACTTGTGTATTACTTTATTAGAGTTAAAAAGTTTCGAAGCAATTCTCCACAAACGGGTAAGATTATAAAGTTACATCTCGCGTCCCGACGAGACGCAGAGCCGTGGCAAACTCCACACAACAGTGCACCGCCAACACTCTAAACTAGCAAGTTGTTTACAAAACAAAATGCACGCCGCTCACGTTCAGCCTTACATTTCAATTTCTCTCAGTCTCACGACGTGCGATGCACATGTCGTATGTGCTGGTTAGTATTAGGACACGCTTTCTGCGATTGACAGTTTGGCAAATATGACATGGTAACGATCACAAGTAATAGTATTATGACTATTAGTACCAAGAGAATTTGTGATAGCAAAATTTTTGACAAGCTGGCTATTGATAGCTGCTGTCTACTTCTAGATATCTTATAATTTATGCAATGTCAAAACATCAAATTTATCCTCCATGGCATGTCATGAATACTAAATTTTAACTTCTGGTCGTAACTTAATCACATCATGGTATAATAGTAATCTTCCTACTTTGTCCTTTAGAAGCGTCGTAAGGACTAGAAAGGTTTTAAATTGTGCACTAATTAGGGCAAGGGTCATCTTTAGTGTTTATATTGTACCTATGTAAGTAAAAAACAATGATTTATTTCTAACAAAACTAACCGAGCATACACCATCTAAGATTATCTACAATATTCTGTGGTAATGTACTTAAAACAGACAATAATCGATGTCCATAAGTGGCGGCGAGTAAATGTTTGGCGCCGTCCGAGGGAGAGGTAGCGGGTTCGGCGTTATCTTGACCCACATACGACGACCGCGTACACGGCCGGCGTGTCGCGTCGCGTCATGTCGCCGATAAGTCGGAATGTCGTGTCGCCAGTGCAGTGGTATACTTGGATTGTAGGGAAAATAATGAATATTGGAAACGTATTGCAAGTTTTGATCTTTCGAATCGATTCGTTCGATCGTAGGAAACAACGTTCATTAGGAAGTTTTTGCCGCTTTCGCTGTTGCCCATTGATTGTATTTGATACAATCAAGCGACAAGTGACGTTAAATTGCATTGGTATTTGCTTTCACTTATGATGTTAATCACTAAAATTCGTTTAAATGGAAAGCCCACCCTTCAAAGCGACAAAAAGCAAACTCCTTGGAAGACTCGACCTACTTACAACAAAGCGAAATACATCGTCAGTTCGAATGGAATTTAAAACGAAACCAAATAAACAGCTGAATGAGTCTTAAAAATATTAAGGCATTAACGACTCCTTACAAGTGAAACCGACCGACCAATAACATCGCGACAATGTTTTCCTCGTCTCATCAAAACGCGACCTTGACCCGGAATGTGTGGTAATATAAAATAAGGGAAAAAGGACGACTTATGCCGAGTTATGCATTAATCGATGGAGGTCAAGAGCCCTTATTCAGTATTGACGATTTGATTAATCATTTACATTATTTTGGCGTACTAACTTCCACGTGGGTACGTAACGTAAAAAGTGAGTAAAGTCTGAAAACGACATTTATTATTCATATAGCCTTTTAGTTTTATTATTGAATTTGGAAGTCTCCGAGTCTGGAAACAAAATATTATTAAATGAAAATTAAGGGTACATTTTCTTATTAAATATCAGACAACTGTAGCAAGGACAAAATGTAGGCGAAGGGCGTTCCGAGCCCGCAGCTCCGGATCCCCAAGGACGAGCTCGCTATCACATAGTCGTTACTTGCAACAAAGTAGGGAACATTTCACTAACTGTTGGCGACACGTGGAAGATTATCTGTGTAATCACAACCACAGTCACGAATGTGAGGTGACCGTGATTTTAGGTATTTCTATTGACTCTTATATTTTATAGAGATAATGCATACATAAAGAAACAAAAAAGCGTCACTTTCCTAAGCAGTATTATTGTGGGGTCAGCACCCCACTATTTTTAAGTACATAGAAGGCAAAAAATAGACCTTAAAAGTACATGTGATAATACCAGCGATATGTGATAGAGCATATTATGAGGCAATAAAGTAGAGGTGTTGAATAAAATAAGTATTTTGCAAATTTATTAACACATAAGTAGGCTTAGTTTATATAAAGAACATTTAAAGAGCCGAAAACTACAAACTTAAGGGCAAACACGAAATTATATTATATTATAATTATAGTAATTTATATGCTTACCTACTTTTCGTATAAAGAGGTACTAAGAGAATTATTGCAATCGAAATCGATAGTGCCATGTTCGATATGTAATATAAACATACAAATACGATCTCCAGAGAGAAACGATGCAAGTTAACGTCTATTCGCGACACTTAGGCCTAGCGCATATATACAACTTTAAGTTGTACGACTGTTTGTTATGGTACTTACGTTAAAGTATACGGAAACGTATGTAGATTCGCGATTGCTGACTAAATAGTTGCTCAAAATAAATCGATCGCGTTTTGATAAATAGTTGTACAGCCATCAATGAACAGTATTATGTCGACTAAACAATCGATCCGCGACTATTCACAGCTAACCGGTCAATGGGCGAATATAGAAAACTGATACTAAAATCGATAACGACTGGATTGACTGTATGGGCATTAACAACGACTAAACTATTTGATAAATTGACGACATTGTATATATGCGCCGGGCATTACGAGTGGAAAGATACAACCAAGCATACGTAGTGAGGTTGGCAATAAACGTAGGCCGCAATCAAGACGCGATAACGCCGCCGCAAACGCTGCTATCAGCGCCGATACAGCGATGACGTGCCGCCGGTGGCCTCAGGGCTTTGAGGTATTACACGACAATTTCGGTTATCTTAATAGAAAACACAAAACATTAAATCACTGCCTATATTTATCCGATCGTGTGCTGTATAAAGAATTCTATTGTTTATAGGCCAATTCAATAGTAGGCCATACATATTTATTTTTTTAATTTTATTTTGTTTTTTATTTTTCTGTAACGATTCTGTTATTATCTACATCGGGTTGATGTTGCATCATAGAACCGCGAATTATGTAATAACGCTTGTGATCTTGCATATCACGGGACACACAAGAGTAAAGCAAGACTAAGACTGATATTCCGGCTGAATTACTTATGAAGAATGGACAACAAATGCTTGTCTAAGGTTACAGGGACCGTATACAAATTGTTAATGTCCACTGCCGCTAATGGACATCTGTAACCAACCCCAGATACGAAAAGTTTCTTACCAGAGCGAAGCTTTGAGGACTAAGTTGGAACGCATCGGAGAAGAATGTCTCCCTTACCACACCCTTCAGATCAAAACACAACAGCGCTTAAAACTGCATTACTACTACATACTGCATACTGCCGAAATATGCGCGGCGATGCATCCGTAGTCAAACCACGAAAGGTTTCTACCTTCAAAACAATACTACTGCTATAACTCTAGCATCGGCATTATCGCAGGCTATGAATACTAAATTGTATTAGAAATAGGCAATTATTGCCTTTCGAGTGCAACCGATATCGGTGGTAATCGCCACCGTACTCGCTCGGACCTTGATAGCGGGTAACGACTCGATAGTGTATCGGCGTGCAGACGAGACACCCGCGACACAACAAACCTGTTGGAAATGAGGTTATATACACAGCAGTTTGCATAATATCCCACAGATTCAAGTGGACACCCGGGGAAATCATATTAACTTTATGTTGCTACTTAAGTGATTCGGTAGCATCGATTGTCAGTTTTTATAGGTGACAAAAAAGGTTAAGTACCTATTTATATAAAATAAATATTTAAGTTTGTTTTGCATATTATTAATATTAAACTATATGTTCCTTCGTCCACTCCATTGCTTTAATTCTGTTATTTTAGGAAAACAACAGAATTACAACAGCTGATACTACGTAATGAACGTTAACTTTATTTATAGTTTTAAAGATCGGAAATATTAAAGGGAATAATAATAAGTTATTAAACTGCATATCTCGCTAATACGTCATGTAGATAGTAGTTCAGTTAATGTATGCGGAACGACTTTTTTGCAGCTAAAAATGACATTCCTTTAGAGGGAGTTGCCGTATAGTTCGGTCGCGTTTCATCAACCTTGGCTCCGTTACTGAATATTTTGGTGCAGTCTTGTTTACTTGAATTCCACACCACAGTGTAGCCCGCTGCCAGATATAGACCAGCTGTTCCACCCATTACGGGGTCGGCATCGTCAGGATGAAAGCGAAATTTCCTTGCACAAGTAACAAATGTTTACAATTGTATCAGAACAGGTAAATCTGGGATCTTATGTAATTAGCTATAGATTTGGCGAAGTAAATAAATTGTTTGTAGGTTAAAACATTTGGACACTTAATGTTGGTGCTACAAATTACGACTTGCAAGCGAAGTTAACAGGAAAAACGGAGTTATAATTATGACAACACGATAAAATCTAATTTTATATTAATGAAATTGTGGTGTGTTCAATAAAAGCACGGATGTGGGGCGATAATGACAGGCGTCGCGGCGTTCCTCAATATCACAAAATAGATTTTACATCGAATTATCGGTCGCATGAAACAACGACACTGAACTAAATTTTTTGCACTTTTCAGCTTCCATTCAACTGAATTTAGAAATAGATTTGACTTCTGATTTTCACGCTTATTATTATTACCTAATATTAAGATAGTCTGTTTAAAGTGACAAACATACTCAATACGCCATTCAAAACAGCAGACGTATTATACAAGTACAGATTCTCCTAAAACGTAGTTTAACTGGGACATCTCTAATATAAGAGAAATGAGCTCATTCCAAGTAAGATTGAAGTCGTGCTCAGTATGCAGCGAGATAAGGGGCGGCGGTGGGAGAGTTCGTCAGATATCATGAATAAGTTAGGGATGAATTTGGGCGGTCAATGGACATTGTCGCCGTTGCGGCGCCGGCGGAGTTATGAAAGCTAAAATATTAAGGCGTCATTGCGCTCGTCATAAATAAAGGGATGATAAAGAGGGACTAAGTATTGTTGCTTCATGGGGAAGCTTATGCCGAGGGCGGCGATGACAACGAAAATTTGAAGCGTTATATCTCAGCGCCTTATAGAACCTTTCATTAACGTTTATATATATTCAATGTAGAACACGGAATTAAAATATTTACATATTTTAATTCGTGTACCAAGTGTAATAATAATCTTAGAGTATTAAAAAAGATAAGTCTTTTCAAAGGTTTGAACAGCTAGTCAACTTTCAAGAGTGATTACTTGTTCACACAGGCAAGAGTCAGTAGTGATGGAAGCGTACTAAACCCACATCAAGTCAGTGAGGCATTGTCGGAAGTAAGTACCGACAAATGTTCAAAGAACAAAAGCGAGGCAGGTAGTAACAATATCTATGAGCGATCGCAGCGGCGGAGGCCCGGCCATGGGAAAGCCGAAGATTACGACCATTCATAAACGGTTGAATAAGCGCGCGGGCGCAGCGCCCGCCGCGACCCGCCCGACATCTGTCAACCGGCGGTACCCCGCACTCGCCGTTCACTGCGAACACTTTAATTATGGATTATTTACGCTTTTCACAATTAAACGGATATTTTGTAAGCGTTGCAACAATTACCAAACGACCAGTGTTGATTTACTTGTCATTTGTACGCTTTTCAACATTTCAATCCAGTAATGACTACGATTGCCTAAAGTAACTTTAACTATATTTTGGTCAGTTTCCGAAAGATTTAATGTTACCTAAATAAATGTGAAATAAGAGCACTTTAATTTTATTTACATAACAACACAGAAGGTTGCGAAAGTTGAAGTTATAGTCGTACAAACTCCTAATTTTCAAGGCGAGCGAGGACTCGTTCATTTACGTTCTAGATGCGGTAATATCGGAATAACGAAGAGTTTTCTGCATTACATTACATATGTAGTAATTTAATGTTATAACACTTGCAAGCGTAATGTTGATGTTATTAAGATTATATTATAAAAATATTCTTGAAGTGTTATAAAATGTAAATTGTACAACGAAACAGGAATAGGCGACGAAAATATACAAATTCGTACTAACCGGCCAAGAATTTAATTCTATGCCTATTCGTTGGTACAGGCCCTTTCCATTATCTGTATTACACGTTATTACATGTACACACTAGCATCGTCCGTCCCTTTCGCTCAGTGGCCGGCGACGTGCGTTAGAGCGAGAAGTCGATCCCGAGGAGTTTCATTAGCAAGAGTACTGTAACAATATTAGTGGTGCTCAAGTATTTATGAATGCGTGCTAATTTTATGCGGATTAATGATTTTATTGCACGCCGCATTCGCATACAAGCGGCTCGTAACTGCACTATGTGCGTCCATACGATTATAACATAGACGATGTAAAGGGGATTTACATCAGTCGATTTATTACGTTGTCAATATCATCTGCGCAAACACATCCTGGTGCTATTTCCATGGATTTTTTATTGACTAAAATAGTTTATTCAGTCATCCACCAAATTTTTAAGGTCTACTACTGGACATAGGTGAGAAGACCTAATGGATTGTTGCAAATAACCACCGCACCTAGTAGGCATGTTGGTGATCCCAGTGAGTGTTGTTGTAACACAGTAAGACGCTGCTTCCCATCACCTGGATTTTGGACCCTGAGACGCCTCCTACGACATCCACGGAAAGAGAAAGACTGGAGTTATTCAAGAACCACACCACCCAGTAACAATTAGTTAATTTACGTGATTGCATATGTCATAGTCATCATATAGGGAAACGCACCACGAAACTAATAAAAGTTAAAGAGAATATTGTTGATACCTGAGATTAATGAGATATTTAAATACGTATACAAAGAACGTATTGATCTAAATGAAGGTTCAATAATTATCTAAGGAGGAGACAAAAATCGTGATCTTTTCGAAAAACACATTCTGCCTAACCTTTTGAGGCTTTAATTATTTTTCTATGTATATATAATATAGTATTTATGCAAAAATATGCCTGAACTCCAATATACATTCAAAATTTACAATATTATAGAACATATTCCTTATTGGTCCTAACACCGTTTGGACGATATAATTTGAACCGGTCAGACACTTATGGAACAGAATTTAGATATTTTCACAATTTTTAATTCTCATTACTTGGCTTAGCTTAGCGTAGCTTGTTAGCTATGTAGATTCACAACCTACTCCGATATTATCCTATAAATTACGACAAAACAATACACGTAGTTATTATTGTTTTCGGAACATAATTGTATAGCGTTGAATAAGCTATATACAGCGTAGTTAAAGTTACGAAAACCCATAGATACCTATCGACCTTCTGAGTGCTGGTGATTCTTTGCGTTCACCACTAGGACTGAGTTAATTTGTATTCTACGACCCGCTCTGTACAAGTTGACAACTCTTCTAGCAATAGTATTATGTTCGTCCTTAATGTAAAAACCATTTGAAGCAATAAACAAAGGTCAACGGCTACGTAAAAATACGTAAGGCCCAAGGTGAGGCAGCGGCTCTTTAGTTCATAGCAAACATCTAAGAAAAGTTAGCCAGCCATCTGCACTATAAAACTTACCAAGGTCGCGGTACTAAGTGGTAGTTTGATAACGAACCAAGTCCTATCAAGAAATATAGGTTCCATAACATAGCATAACATACAGATAGCTTAGCATAACGTAGAGATAATAATTTTTAAATTAAAAACCTAAATATGATATGCAATTGATTGGAACCAAAAAATATTTGCTTTTTATCATGATCGAGGCAATTGTGTCTCGTACATTTCCGTTTAATGGGCAAGTTTTTTTTTTTATCTATTATAGATTACCGTCGGTGTTGGTATGTGGCCCAGTGTCAACATGACATGAAACGACGCTTTAATGATGAAGATTATGGAACGCATTAAGCGCTTACTGCTTAGTTCGAATAGATTCTAATTATTTTTTTATTGCAAATAATATAGTAATAAAAGTAATCGGGTAAAACCCGCGCGAATTCCGACAGGGAGGAGCGGCGAAGGCATGAAGTAACATGTAAATAATGTTGTTTTTGAGTATGCATTCTGTACATAAAAGTAGATGCGCGTGCGATCTACTAAAGAAACGAGTGTATTGAACCCGGCGCAATGTCAGCCTAGTAGGCCGATGCGTCACCGGCTCACCGGCCGACCGGGCCGATGTGAACGAGAGAATTCCATACGACAAAAGGCGCGGTGGCCGCAAACGACGCATAAATAATTAGACAATAAGCAGGCAGGGCAAGAAATCAGTAATTTGTATCGCGCGAGATAGGCGGAGCGCAGAGGGAGACGGCAGACGGGTGCAGGCGCGCGCCGCCGCGGCGCGGAGATGTGGCAACGCGTCAGGTGGAAATGACGCCGGGCTGCTCTCCGCCGAGGACGACCGACCGCCCCCACCCTCCCCTCGCACCCCGTCCCCACGCGCCCGCCGCTAATCCTCACCCGAATACAATCTGATAAAATTCGCGCCAGCTATGAATGTTACGCAAAGCGACTCCACAATACAACAAGACGATAATGAATGACCCGACCGTTTCTTTATTCATAAACATTGTCACTATCATAATTTATGTCGCAGCACCGAATCGAACCGAGCGCGGTAGTAAGAATGTAAGTAATAAGAAAGTTATTTCCTCGACCTGGCGAAACTAGTCCCGCGAACGCATTACGGTCCGCGTTACGGCCAGGTGAATTCAAAATGACCTCTATGGGCCGGTGGCTTCTAGTGGCCTCGCTCACCGAATGCGATGACATTTTGTGGGTTAGCAACGCGACATGACTCCTCTGTCGGGAGTACGATGCCAGGATGACTAACAGCTAAGCGTCATTACCCGACTGAGCATGGATTGTTCAATTCTATTCGAAATATTTAACGCAACAGATCGATTCTACACTCATATCACATTAAGGTGAATTTTGTATATCACCGTCAACTAACGATAATTGGACCGTTTGGACATCGTGGGTTTAACATTCACCAACAACAAAACCTTTACTACGACTAAGACTAACAATAGCACGCACTAATATTATCATGATAATCGTAATGATTTCGAAAGAAAAGTACCTACGAGTTCTTTCATCAATGTAAAAGTGACTTACCAAGGCGAAGAAGTTTGTGTGGCAATCCTCGAGACTTGCACCGTTTGTTTGGTGATTTTGATGCGTCATGGTAGTCCGGGGCACTTCATTTTCATTTCACAACACTAAAAACGGGTTCAATCTTAAAGAAACCACTCAAAATCTTAAAATCATCACCGACATTTAGTGAAGTTTTCACCTTTCAATGGCGACTGGAAAATGGCGGATAGGAAACAACAACCCAAGCCGACAGTGTCGCTCACTGCGGCTAAAATAGAAACTAATTCCGTTCAGAAAGATTACATTCCTTTAAATCTACGATATTTTACTATTACTATATTACATGAAAGATTTAATTTACAGCTATTATTAAAAATGAAATAAATATAATTATTCGTTAAATAATTTATTTTTACCAACTATAGTCAGCGAAGTATACAATGTTAGCTTTCGCTTTCAAACGATACAAAATGACAGATGTTTTTTGATCTGTCAATCTGTCACCAAGTTAATGAATAAAAAGGTTATGTTTCGATTCTCAATGCAAGATTAGTGAGAAACATATCTTCTAAAAATAAATTAAGTTATTGATATTATAAGTCTTAATTTACAGTTAAACGCAATGTTTAAAACCTTGCTACTTCCAGTGACACGGACAAACTTTCAGGTCAGATTATTATTCATACTTTAACCCATTTATAAATAGTATTTGTTATTATTTGCTTGAACTCCATAGTTCTAAAACTATAATCATCATGTACTGAAATTGTTTAAGCTGCCTCGTAACCCGATTAGTTTGTCTTGGTTTACCAAAGCAATAAATGGTACCCGTTCGAAAGACATGGATTGTTAAATAATACGTAATGCAACCTGTGTTAATAAACGTTAATTAGTAAATAAATACCAAAAATCTACACGAGGCTAAATTACGTTATTAATTAGCGACAATATGTGTAAAATTATAGGAAAACCTTAATATTACCCAATATAAGATATTTTTTATTTTATTTATTATATATTGAAGAAATAACTTCTTTTTAACAAATACTCTTATATTCATAATACATGTTTAGTGCTAACCATTTTTTTTAACTGTTAATTGTGAAGGATTATTCTATTACCTACATCAACAATAATTTGACGCAGCAATTGAAATGAAAGCAATATTGTTGTTCTCAAAATGTACATCTTGTTAAAAAAAATCATAGCCTTTAAATAAGATGATTGACACATATCTTACTTTGTAAATATTAATAAACTAAATACTATTATATTTCTTCTACAAAACCATTCTTAGATTAGTTTAATTGATTTTATGTATATAAATAACCTAAAAAGATTAGGCCCCATCGCTTATAGGATGGGGATAACTGATGGGGAAGAAATGTCCTCGAGTTGTGACCATGTTTAGACAAAAGGAGCACAGGTCATCCTCCGTCCATGTGGACCGATGACCTGAAGAAGAGAGCAGGAAACTGTTGGATTCAGATGGCACAGGACCGGTTGGAGTGGCACCATCTAGGGGAGGCCTATGACCAGCAGTGGACCTCGAAAGGCTGATAGATGATTATATAACTAATTTGTGTTCATTCAAAATACGACAAGTTTGCTTTCCCATGTCAAAATATTAAATATATTTAAAAAACAATATTAACAAAACATTGGTTTAATTCTGTTCCTGTTGATAAACCTAGAAATATGTTATTTACAGGTGACCTCCATAAGATGTGTACAAAAAAAGTTCCCTAAAAAAGATAAAAAGATGCAAGCTGCCGCAGAATCCTTAGCCGCTAGGGGGTAATGTTTTTGGATGAATAAAAAACATTTTTTTATTGTGGACTTGCTTGACATACAATGTATTGACGACATGTATTTCAGACAGAGAAGTTTCATACATGCAGTTAGTTATTTATGAGGCACTTGAGGATATTAGGGCAATGTGTACTTGCCCTTGAAGCTTTAGTATTTTTTTATTGTTTCCACTTTTTGTATCAATTAATATATTTTCTATACTGTATTAATGTTAAAATTATGTGTCCATTATATATTTCGCTAGCTGTGCTTGTGGCTTCATTGTGCTTTTAAAATGTAACATGACATACATATGACTGATATTTTATATAGTCATCAATTATAATGATATTACATTTTTTTAAAGAAGACTGGTAGCTACTGACATGAAAAACATTCAATACAAACTGCATATGAGTTTTTTAGTTTTTCTGTGGAAAACAAAAACAAAAGTATCCTACAGCAACTGTACATTTTTCCGGACATAAAGTCACTTATATGTTATTCCAGACTTAAATCTATAGCTGTGCTTAATTTCACCTAGATCTGTGATTAATTAACAAATATCCATCTATTTTTCCTCACAAACCTCTATAATTTTGCTAAGATGTAGTAGTTGGTGGTGGTAGAATTCTTTGTGGTTCGACTCCTGAAGCACCACTGCCCCACCAAATCCTCCCTAATAACAGCAGTGTTATGCGCTATTGTGTTCTGGTCTGAAGGGTGTGGTAAGGGAGATACTTTTCCGAGGCATTCCATCTTAGTCCTCTGGGGTAGCAATGCATCCGTGGCTAACCTTAGGTGAGACTTTGATTTTACTTAGCGTTGATTCTGTAACCTGAATGTGTCCATGGATATCTGTATGTCCATGGGCGGTAGTACCCGCCAACCATCAGGTGGGCTGCATGCTCGTATGCAACTTGCACTATAAAAAAAAAGATTAAAGAAGCCATTAATAAAGATTGAATGATTAATCTATTAATCTTTTCCAGGTTCCTTCGCCCCAATAAACCATGGGAACCACCTACCAATATAGAGGAAACCATTCTTAAAATTTGCATCAGCAATGGCCTGAAAGAGGACTCTGAATTTGATTCCCTAGATGTCAAGTTCAAAGTCCTGAAGGAATGCTTTAAGGAAACTGGTTACAGCGTGCCCAATTCTTTGCTTCATAGTATTGAAACAGTTGGTAAGATTCTTGCTCATATTTTTTAAATCATCTTTTTACTATTGATTTAATTTCACTTCATAAATTCAGTTTGTATACCTTACCATTTGTATACCATAATAATGTATACCTCACTATGATTATGTTACAGATAATCTTTTGGAATTCTATGAAACCCCGGTAGATGTTCACACTCCATTTGATGCATTAAAGAAAATGGAATTGCCAAAGAACCTGCACATCCAAGAGGATTATGTGAGATTTCATCCTGGTTAGTACACAATACTGTATAAATATACTTATCAAATATAATCACATAATCAATTTAGTAAAACAGCTTATGTCACAGTGAATTGTGTTTAGTACATATATTGTTAAGTTGGTTTAGGCAAATTAATTTTGTCATTTAATCATTGATAAATTCATAAAAAATTATATTCAATGACCCATATGGCAGTTGTCACACAAATACCTGCTACATGAGTGAGATCAAGAATAATCCCTGGCTAAGAACTAGAGGTACCCATCCCTCAGGAGGTTCCTCTCTTGAAGTTCATTCAGACATCTATAAATTATCAAACACATTTTCAGTTGTGGGTTTTTGCGGCATGTGGCTGTAGGCTTTTTTGTTTTGTCCTGATAGCTCTACTATATAAAATTTGAATTTTTGCCATTTGTCAGTGAAATTGCCTTAACAATTTTATGTCATGATTATTCATATTAATTCACTTCAAATAATTTTTAAGTCTAAATCTAATTTAAACTACATCTCTTTCAGATAAGGACACATTATTCAATGGAGTCTCAGCATACCCAAGGAGTTCTACAATAGTAACAGGTCTGAAATCGAGGAAAAAGTATGAAGGTTACACTGCTAAGAGATCCTGGCCTTGAGATTCATGATGGTTTTAGTGTCTCAAACTTAGTTAATTTGTAGCTGTAACCTACTTACCTAATAAAATGTAATAAATCAAAATGTGTTTTTTTTATTAATTTTCATAGTGCTTTAGTTTTTTTCCATCAAATGAAGAACATAATATATATACTGCCACGGCTCCACTCGCCTCAGTCACGATTACCACGTTAAAGAGTTTCCTATGTGCTAATATAAATTAAAATCTATTTCCCAAATCGAAAACCCACCAGGAGTTTTTGCGTGAAAGAGTAAAAAACACACAAACATCCTTATAAACTTTTTTATTTATAAGTAGTGAAATTAAAAAGATATTTTTTACAAAGTCGTGTCTATTAGTCAAGTTACATTTTTCTATTCTTCAAATAAATATGTACTAAAATGGCAACTATAAAGTTAAAACACTTTTAATATTTTTTTAATATTTAAAGATTTTTCAACATTTATTGATTAGTTTAAATTGTGACTTTCTTATTATTTATCTATTTAAATTATATTTCAGGTTACACTGTTGGACAAAGGCATCTTATACTGAATAGTAGATAGACACCCTATTTTTTACTATGTTGTTATTTACCCATTTCTGCCTAATAACAGCAGTGTTATGCTCTGATGTGTTCTGGTTCTGGTTTGAAGGGTACGGTAAGAGAAACAACTTGGATTCAAGGGTAGCAACGCATCTGTGTAGCCAACCTCAGGTACGACTCTGATCATCTCTGAGGTTGATTACAGATGTCCATAAGCGGCAGTTAATAATATAATTAGGTAGACTGCATGCTCGTTTTTCTACTTCAATATTATGAAACAAAAAAAAACAATCCACTATTTAGAAGTATTCCATTGAAAAGTGAAAGTGGTCTGTCTGATCATTATATTTTTTATAAAATTGAAGTAGCAAACAAACATGTAATTGCAGTCCGCCTGATTACTGTGACCAATTCCATAAAAAATAGGGTATTGCCTGAAGTGGATCACAGATGCTATTATAATTACTGAGGACTAAAATGTTCCCCTCTTTTGTAAGTCTGTCAGCGTTCTCGCTCCTTCATCAAAATACAAGAACTGCTTTGCTCTAGTAATAGGTGTTATAATGAGGTATCTTTCTGATGGCATTTTAATGGTTTTAGCCACCATTCAACAAAATGAGACAATTTTAATAATTACGTATATCCCAGAGAGATAAATTTAATTCTCTTCTAAGTAATTTATAGTCTAACCAATTCATTAATGTCACATATTTTTTATTTTGTTATTGTTTTATTTTTGCATGTCACACATTTAATTTCTTAACGCACGTTATACATACTTTCAGAACGGTGGTCAATAACGCTAAGCTGACGTCACGTCAAGGTCTGCTGACAATGACAGTGGGCAGTGACGTTTAGAGGTTATAATTATTATTTATGATTACGATAGGAGAAATTATTGCGAATTGGAATGTATTTGGTACAGTTATAGAAAAAGTAAATACAGACATGTCTTAAGAATACAAACATGAACGTGTTACTAATAGCGTGTATTGTGATCCTCGGCGTATATTCCTGTGTTTCCTGGTGAGTAGCGTTGTTGTTTGTTTTGCAAATTGTTTAGGTACTGGGAGGACTGTATGTTTATTTTTGGAAGGCCGCTCATGCCGTTGTAAGTTAGCGAAAGTAATATTTACGAGTAGGTACGTAACAAGTATTATCGATCGAGTTAAACATATGGTTATGCTGATTGTACTTATAGAGTAATTATATTGTCTACTGTTCAAGTTTATTTAATGTTTACACGCTTATCACTTTCCGTGTTTTCTGATAGTATAGTGTAACGGAAACAAATAATTATACTTTTAGAAACAGTGTCTCTCTTTGTACCCTGTATTTTCAATCTCCAACTTCTTAATGAATTTATTCGATATTTTAATATTAAGTACCCATTATATTTAGTTTATATTATCCTAGGCTAACTAAATTATATTTTTAAAGTAGCATATATAAATGAAAATGTTATATTCTAAGTGAATAACAACTAAGAGAAATAAGAATTGGAAAAATACTAATCAAATAACAAAGTCCATAATCTGTATTCAATACTGAGGTAATTAGTATTAATATGTACTCATCACAAATGATTACATAAAACTAATTTATGTATATGTATTATTTTGATATAGGTTATAATATAATAATCTTTTAGGGTTCTCCCAAGATTGCTAGCATGGTTGTTCAAAAGAAAATATCATGTAAAACTAAAGATTGGGAGGATAGCTGTGCCAAAATTAATACTTCGAGATGTAACCCTATCAAATGATGGGTATTCTGTGGTAAGTAAATAAATCATTTTTATTCTTTCAAAAACTCTGTTTAAAT
>DWTU01000717.1:0-15683 GCA_018251515.1 Cecropterus confusis
TCAGTGGTGCGTGCCTGGGATTTGAACCTCGGTACCCTCGATTGAGAGGACGAGTTTCAATCATTCGGCTATCACTGCTCCGATTTTGAAGGCATTAAATAAAATGTTCGATATGATAGGTACTTTAAAAAACAGACAATAATAACAAAATATTAATAAAAAATAACAATGTCTTATAAAGTCGAGTTTGAGTTTTATTTTTTGTACCTGACATCGCAATATAATACCATACATTATAATCGACCTAACTTCGACCTGGAAACTTTGATTTTACAATGTTTACAATTAGAATAAGAAAATAATTTAATTTACCTTTATATTCCTTTGCAAAACAGAAAGTATAAACAGCTTAAAACGTATAAAGGATCGATTAAGAGGTTTTGCTGGAGTAACTTTAGTTTAAGCTTACATTTTAATATTAAGTCTTTTCAAGTTACGAAAGAAAACCTAAAATAAAGCGTGTTAAAAAAGGTCATCCGTTAAGTTATAAAATGTTCTATCTCAAAATACAAAACAGTTTAAGCTCTTTGAAAAAACACAGGTCCTAGTTTTTCTTTAAAAACTTTATTACATTTTTTAAAAAATTATTCAATTCAAGGAGGTAAAGAAAACTTGAATCTTTTATACCCACGGAAATAGCCTTTGACAATCTTAGCGACCCTTGCATCGGAAATTCTTGCAACTCATTCCCTGATTCGCTCGTGAAAAGGCGCACAAAGATTACCTTTTAAATAGTGTAGGACATTAGCACTTTGAAAGTTGCTGAAGTTTCGTTCCACTTACCTCAAAGCAATGTAGCAATGTAAACTCAAAATTTTACTTGGTTACATTTGTTGAATTTACAATGATTTATACCTAAATGACTGTCTTTGATAACTTTCAATTTACATAAAGCTTAAGCTGTATTTTTATCGGGGACGGGCAGAATTTTCTAAAGATACCCGACCTTCTCGGGAAGTTCTGATTATGATGCGCTGCTCTACGTACATTGGGAAGCATATTGAGAATCATCCAGGCTTCCTTCATAATGAAAACATCGTGGTGTTGCCTTGCGTTAAATCCGCCGAAAACACTCACCAAAACACCCAGAACCATTGAATACTCCCATGATAGTCTATAGGTGACGTTTAATCTGTTTCAATCTTGGTAAGATTACACCAACAATGTGTCAAATGTGTCTCTGCTCTTCAAGTCACAAGCGCTACTTTATCTTAGGTTCAACGATAGAAACCCTAATACAATCCCAATCCCAGATGTATTTTGAAACGCATTTTAAATCGATAACAGTTTTTTCTATCTCCGCACTTGGTTTACTTACATACATAGATTTATTTATTATTATAAAGTTAAAAGGGAAAATATGGTTTGAATTACTTAGTATCGATTTCGCTACAGGCTGAGTTTAACGGTATTGAGGACATCGTTCAATCGAACACTTGTTGATCGACAAACAAAATTTGCATTTTACCAATTTTATGCTCCATATTGAACCAGTACTATTCAGTGCGATGCCCGTGCCAGTTACACAAAACGCAACAAAGGAGACGTGGTATTGTGAAATATTAAAAGTATGAAATGACATTGTTATTTGAATATTGCAATTCTTCCTACATTTATTACTACTCGCCGAAGGAAAAGTTCGTAGTTTCATAATAATGTACAATTTATTTTTCCCTCAATTTATTGCCTGAAGCAAGTTTTAGAATGGAGGAATTCCTGTGTCAAACAAAGCAAAAGAAAAACGGTTGAAAAATCTAACTACCACTACTAACTTTCACTTAATTTATATTTTATTTATTTATTTATAGAACAAAAGCTACAGCAATTATGAAAACAGTACAAAAGGGTAATATCTGAAGGACATTTATCTTTTAAGGGGATTTTAACGATCTGGCACATCTGTAGTTACAGTATAGGGACGTGGTGGTTCTTAACATGATGGAAAACAAAAAATGTTTCAACTGATAGTTAAAAGCAACAAGACGTTAAAACTTCGTAGATATCCTGATCTCCTAATATTTAAGGATCTTCTTTAAAAGTAACAGATCTTAATTAACCTGTCTAAACCCTTTAAAGTAATCAGGCGCCCTCAAGCCATCACATCTTTTAAAGAATCGTTGAAAATATTTAGCAAGGCTGAATCTCCGTGATGGAACTTCTGTTTGTTAATTGAAATAATGAACGGCGAAATTTCAATTAAACCGAGAATGATACGGCGTTTGCCTCAAAAGGTAATTAATGAACGGCACTTCATTAGGGATCAAGAATAAGCGACTCAACAGATTTGACACTAATAAGGTGGTTGTATAGCATTTATTACAAAATCCGTTGTTTTCAGCTGTCCAAGCTAAAAATGTTTTTTTTTATCAGATTGAAGGAGCAAACGAGCATGAAGTCCAAATAGGGTTCAACACGAAATCTATCACAGATGCGTTCCTACTCCCGAGGACTAAGATAGTCGCCCCATATACATATAAGGGATCTATCAAACCATACCCTTCAACCGACACGCAAGAACTGCTTCACGCTAGAAATACGCATGGGTGTGGTACCTCCCCGGCCGTATGACACTATTCCTACCACTTGATAAGTCCTACCGTAATACTAATTTAAAAAATATATGTATGTACATGAAATATGTCTTTTTGTGTGCGTACAGCTAATTGCTGAAATCGTTAAACTTGCGAGTACATGAATAAAATTTTGTGAGTGTGTTGAGTTGGTTTCATGCTAGGATACCTTTGCCTATAAGTGGCATTGTTGTCAGGATCCTAAAATATATATTTTGTGGCAGGATAAAGTCTGGCCAGGCACATATCGGCCCATACCACATACCAATGGCTCCTATGTTTCGGCTCTCAAAGTAGAGCTGCTAAGGATTCGAATGTTTCGTCAACTCTATTCTAATGAGGCCTATTAAGAAAACGTTATGGCCACAAGTCTTTAAGTATTTCCTTGTGATTCTATATGGGACACCATGTTGAATTTATTTTGTCTAATCGTTTTTATAATGTTTATCATGATAACGTACTTTGAGGGTATCCAGAAGAAGAGAACTGCATATACTACTGAGTCTACGCTAATTGAGCTTTTGACCAGAACATTATATGTCCAGACCAGAATCTCGTGTATATTTTTTAAAACTAAGAAAACAATGTTACTATTTTTTTTTAATATATGAATGTTAGGACATTAATAAACATAAAAATAATGCACTTTGATAATATAAATAAAAAAAAACTTTGATCATTAAACTTAGTTTTTTTAATTATCTGATGTTATATAAAAGTGTTCCTCTTAATACATATAAACTGATATAACCCTGAAAGTGCATTATATATTAAAAAAAGCAAAACTAAGTTGAGAAAATGGCTTGATATTGACGAGGTGAGAGTAGAGCACTATCGAAAGTGAATTGGAGACGTGCAGTTTATTTTATGAGTACATGGAATTTGCTAAGAGCTGATTGCTACTGAGAGTAAAACAAATTCTAACGCTTATGGTGTTAAACGTACAGTATGAACTATATTTTTCTACGTTACGAGCTATTCAAGTTACGTGTAACTTAATCGTATACGAAGCAATAAAATAACCATACAAGTTCCTTAGCAAGTCTAAAAATAAATGGTTTCAAATGACCTGCTTTTGTTACATAGAATTATTGAACGATATTTATATAAAAAGCCGGCCAAGCTGAGCCATACAATTGCAGTATATTTCTTGATGAAACAGAGATATGTAGCTCAGGTATGGATTTCTAGCTCTCAAGTTGGGTATCCTGATTAAACCTAGGCACGCATCGTTTCTTCAATCCAGTTAATTGCTTATTAGAAACTAGATGACCCCTCCCAGTTTTGTCCACATTTAAAATAATGTAGAATAACTCTAAATTGTAATAGTTTTGGTAGAGTACATGGATTTTAACAAATAAAGACTTAATGTCACATCCTGAAACAGACTATAATAAATTCAAACCATTACGTTAAATATTATCGTTCGGACATTATGCGATTTCTAATATACAGAATTCTTAAAATAGTTCGGAAAATCCAAAAGTTTACACTGCTAATTAAAATAATAGTAAGTGTCGTTTAGTCAGCTCCATAAGCAACCAAGTAAGCCTGTTTACTGTCGTTATAAAGACAGATAAAAAAACGAGAATCTGATCGAGTTTCGTTTATAACTTTTAAACCATATAGCTCAATAACAAAAAATAAAAAGGAATCCTTAGAGTATATTAAACCTTTTTTATCGCTATTTATTTCCATTCATTGCTAACATTTTACAAATAGAGACGATTCTAATTGTATGTCCTATATATGTTGTTATATTGTATGTTATAACCGGTCAACCTGTTTGGGCTGTAGCGCGTGCCAAAGACATGGACATACATACAAACAAACATACATACATACATACGCTCGAAAAACATCACCCTCCTTCTGACGCAGTCAGGTAAAAACGAAATATCCGAGTACCACTGTAAGTTTCAGCCGTCGGGATTTTGTTTTTATAACAATGTCTTGTTTCACTTTTTCTGCTCTTTTTATTCTAAGAATATTCTAACTTGTATCTATTCAAAGTTCAAAAGGTATATAAATGTTTATTTCTGTAAAGATTCTAAAAAGTAGATGTTCTTAACGCAAGAGACAATATTATTTGCAGATATTAATAATCAACTTTTGTTGGATGCTAAATTACCACCCTTGCAGTAGTTATTTTAAGCTCTCGCTAATGGAAATTAATTTACCTCATCCTTTCCTATGTCATAGTTTTCTCTAGATGAGTTTGTTTTTGTGGTCTTTAGCGTATCTATCTCTACGGGTTAATTAGTTTTGTACTCTAAAGCAGTGCCTAACTTACATAACTAAGTTATTCTGCGCTAGCCTTTATGCCCGGGTAATCCAAGCGAGCCAGCAAACTAGGAAAGATGAGGAAATCGTTACACATCTTTGTATTTTTATAAAATCGTACCCAAAATACGTTGGCTCAATAGCTATTTGTTTTAGCTGTAATAAATAATAATGCATGTATTTACATTTCCTTGACACGTTTCACAGTACAAACGGATCGATTAGCCGGATTTTAACATTTTTATGTAGAACTCTGTGGTTCGTCTCCGAAAGCACCACCGTCACACCTATTTTGACGACCCGCGTGGCAGAGCGGTCATCATACCGGTGTGACATGCAGTCGATCCCGGCCAGACAGACATCTGAATGATGAGTGTAGATATCTGTTCTGGGTCGGGGTGTTTGTGTATTCGTCTCTGTTTGTCCACCCACGACACAGGAGAAAATTTTACTGTGGGGCTATGAGTGTAGAAAGCGTTTATGTTTATTTCTGCCTAATATGCAGCTGTATTATGCATTGCTGTGTTCTGGTCTGGGTAGTAACGCATCAGTGGCTAAGCTCAGGTTAGCGAGAAACCTTTAATTATTAGTATTTTCATAAACTGCATTAAATAGTCTTTTATTTCATAATAACTGACTGAATATTTGAATAGGTGGTAGTACCAGTGTAGTTCGACCGGGGAGGCACCACCGCCACACCTATTTCTAGCGTGAAGCATTTCCTGCGTTTCGCTGGACGGGTGTGGTTGCCGGCTCTCTTGTATTTGAGGCGATCATCTTAATCCTCGGGAGTAGCAACGCATCTGTGATCGACTTCAGATAGAACACCTGTTCTATATGAAATTACTTACAGATGTCCATGCGGCTGCATTGGCCACTTACCATCAGGTGGACTCCATGCTCGTTTGCTACTTCCATATTATGAAATAAAAATAGTGGTGTGTCGTTATATACGTCTTAATTAGCCAAGTGAGTATCATGAGCGTGAGGGTAGGCACTGAGTAAGAAGTTGATGTTATGACATTACAAACAAATGCTTGAAGTTCTTAAAAGTACCAAAGCTGTGATATTAAACAGGTCGATTTAAATACTAGGAATATCTGCTTCTTTGTGTCCCTAGTGTTTCCATCGTTAACATTTTATAGTAAGACTAACTAGTAACATTGTTAAAAATTTTAAAACAAAAAACTCGACTGCTTTAAACGAATTTGTTGTTCATAATAATGCTTTTAATTTAACGCTTAATAGGAGTTTTCGTCTTAATAGTCCTGTAAAAGTATTACAATGCATATATTTTTAGAATGTTCTATTTACTAGCTTTCTTTGATACCCATATTGTCGTGATTATAAAAAAGTCGTCACTCCCCCCCACATTTCTCCCTATTTGCTGGCACTATTTTTTTTAATTATATACCCTATGACACTTTCTAGACTGAGACGATTTTTGTGATAAGTCATACGTCACAAATCGTCAAGCCCCTTGGGCTGTAGCGCGTGCCAAAGAAATGGACATACATACAAAGAAACATACATATGCTCGAAAAACATTACCCTCCATTTGACGCAGTCGGATAAAAATAGCATGTGCTCATTCACTTAGGATTCATTCTCTACGCTTTCTGCTAATATTTTTATATAGACACTTGATAGGTTACGTGATCTGCGGCTCGCTACGTGAACATCGAGATTGGCAGGATAGAGAGGTGATTATGTACACAGCGTTCGTTTGTTTTGTCTTCATATCGCGATTGGAATATGCCGAGTGGGCGCAAACCCAACGTAATTCCGCACTTCAATGGATAAACGGAATTTCAATGCAGTTTCGGATGCTGTGCGGTAAATGTAGCGGGTACGCAATATTTGATAAGGCTCGGTTAGATCCGCAAGAATTTTATAATACGTACCATATAGGTGGTACTACTTACTAGGTATATATAGGTGTTTATGTTTTTAAGCTATAATCGTGGTAAGGTTGAATTGAAATGTAAGTTAACTTATAACAGAAAAACGAATTTTCGATACATTTTATTAGGGTTAAAAAAATAGGAGGTAAATTAATTTGTGTAGATTTTATAGACAGCTCTCCAGGGACATAAAAATAAAGCAACATTTTTACGTTTACGATACCCACTTACAGAATTATCTTGAAAATAAAAGGAAAATGGAGTGGGTGGTAATATGGGAATTAATGCTTTCTACGAGGACGTGTACTGGTAAATTATTAAGGACCCATCGTAAAGCCGAATACAAATACAAAACAATAGATAAACCCATAAACCATCATAAGCCGACGTTTGTTAACCGTTTGATTTATAATTTACTTTAGTCGATAAACCAATAGTCCAACTTTAATCCTATTTACTTGATAGGGAAACCTATAACGCTGTTTCACGCTTAATACCATAATACGGTTTTAGATGTTCGTAAGCGAAAATCCAAATTTTACTTATGAATACGTCAGTACCGATCTCTACAGCATTTTCTTTGACAATCAGGATTTGTAGTGGAGATTAACAGTCATATTTTAATTGAAACCACAAATTAAATTTACTTCAAAATTGCTGGTACAATTCAAAAGGGAAATATATTTAGAAATCCATTCGGCTTTCTGTTAATCTTTACCTTACCTGAGACAACAAAATATTATAATCCAGAAGCATGAGTTGTAATCGCGGTAAGAATACTAAACTTAATAATGGCGTTTTTTGGTAATTAATACATATACGAGTAATTCAATGTGGTACTATAGAACCTTTAGAACGCGGGTCCGTAATAGACTCTAGTAGACACTGTAATTAAAAAAAAAAACATATCTCTAACTATAGCAACAAATGTGTATATCTAATACATGTGCCGTCAATCCATTATAGTCCCACTGCTGGGCACAGGTCTTCTCTCAGATTGAGAGAGTTTCAGGCCATAGTCCACTGCGCTGGCCAAGAGCGAATTGGTAAACTTCACACACCTTTGAGAACTTTTTTTAAAGAACTCTCGGGTGTGTAGGTTTCCTCACGATGTATTCCTTCACCGTAAAGCAGTGACAATTAACTTCTAATACGCACGTAATTTTAGAAAATCAGTGGTGCGTGCCTGGGATTCGAACCCCGGCCCCTCGATTGAGAGACCGAGTTTCAACCATTCGGCTATCACTGCTTTGATTGGACTACATTAATATTTAAAATATGTGATAGTTTTATATTTTTGTTTTATATATTTAAACAAAATAGAAATGTAGACACTGGAATAGGGTCGTAGACGAATTAAACAACTCTTAATAGATAATAGTATTTTCAAGTTATGTAGATAGACGTGGAGTCAGTGTATATCCTTTCATTCAAAGGTTTGATGGTTTTTGAGTATATAACTACTTAGGTACTTAAGCAACTTTTAAATTCCCCTCATTTCCCTTAGCGTCCCAAGGGAATTGAGGTTATAAACTCGTAGTAAACTCATAAGTTTATTACGTGTCCTCAAAACAATCACTGTTCACATTTTCACCCATCATTGTAAAGTACAATGCAAGTGATGACCGAAATGAAATGAAATGTCTTTATTTTGTAGAGGCCTACGGGGGCACATACAAATTGACATTTACAATATTTTTTCTTACACTACCACCGGATCGGAAAGTGACCTCAACTGAGAAGATCCGGCAAGAAACTCAGCGGGTTTGTCTTTTATTACTTTTTTTTTGACCATCTTATTTATTACATGGGCAATAAAAGCTAGCTCCAGTATGTTGCCTGAACATGAGGCTTGTTCGGCAAGATACTCTAATTATAATATTCATATTCCATTACTAACTGCGGATTGGACATGTATGTATATTCGAGAATGTTACGTAAAACGTGAATACATGCCGCTCCCAAAACAACTTTTACCCTTTCCTTTACGATGAATTATTCATGTAAACTTACAAAGAGACTATTAACAAAATAATTAACAACTACAAAGGACAATACACGAACTTTGAAACAACCTACAGTTTAATTCTTATGATGATGGCCTTTTGATAAATTGGTAAATCTTTTTTTTTTGAGTTGTAATTACAAGTACATTTTACATGCGCAACAAAATTCTGAAATGTTGAGCTCTCTCATGAAGTCAATATCAATGTTTCATCTCAAGTTACAAGACGCTATCGCTATTCTGTCCTGTTCCTTTTCTCAATTGTTTAACATTTATTGTAGCAACGTGTTTATATGGTTTTTCGTATTCTTTACTTAGAATTTAAAAAAATCTGTCGAACAATATTATTGTTTCTTTTACTTGCAGCTCCAAAGGAACATTAGTAATACAACACACATATCGATTTTAAGTTTCTAGACGTAGCATTTTATGTATCGATTAATAAAACACTCATTTAAATATAATAACGATCTTCATGTTATCTTTTAAACAGAGTGAAAATAACTTATGTTTTATGTATTTACTACATAAATTTCGTTATTTATGTATAAGTACTTCTAAAGCATAAAAAATACTAAACGCAATTTTCTTACGTAAGGACCGGTTGGAGTGCCACCGTCTAGAGGAGGCCTATGTCCAGCAGTGGACCTCGAAAGGCTGATGGATGGATGGATGGATATAATTCATGCATACACACATATACAAACTTACACACACTTATTTATTGATTTGTCATTAGATACTTTGTTTATATGTTTTTTTTTTATTTATTTATTGATTTTTTTGGCTGGGTTTATATTTTTGTATTAATTAATTTATTTGTCTTATTCCTTTTCCCTCTTACAACTTATAAAGGAATTGATAATAATCATTATTATTTATTTACCATACAACGAAATGTTCAGTTACCAAGTCACTATACATTCGCATCTTAATTAACGATAAACTGTCGAACTGGCTGTTCCATATAAACGTACCCTTCAAAGTAGCTAATTAATTATTGAATAAAAACGACTTTACAGTGCCATTGACTCATGTCTGCCATCGAAATATTTGCATTAATTACGATAACTACCAATAATGTTACGGGTACGGTAATTACGGAACATGAAGATAAGTGTGTGCCGTCGTCTTTGCATATACATATTGTATGCGCTACGGATAATTAATTGATAAAGTTCCCTCCGCTACGCTACACCGGAATATAAATATTCATTAAAATTTAAAGGTACCCGAATATCAATCATTGTCGCAAAGAAATTTTAAGAACATTTTCTTTGTGTATTTCGCAATCCACTTTTTAGTTCCCAAGCTTCTCTTTATAAAACAAAGTTTAAAGGAAATATATGTATTTGTGATCGTCAGAAATACGAGATTTTTCTGACTCTTTTGTTAAGAAGAAGGACCCTAATCAAAATGATACTATATATTTTTAATCATCCGAGACACGCGATATTTAAAATTTTATTGTCAGGAAGAAATTTTATTAAAATGATACTGGATATATTTTTTTTAACTTTTATAGATACTCGCTTGATATAGTTATAAGGATTTTCCCAATGTTTCACGCAAATAAATTTATGTACTCAATGAGCGTCGAAGCGCCCAAATTGTGATTTACTCCCTTAACCCATGACGATAAAATAGGATGAACCAAATGAGGGATGAAATAACGATAATTTTTAAAATGCCGATATTACATTTTCGTTCCTTTGAAAATAACTTTTTATGTTATAGAAGTAGGGACCAAGCATGCAGGTGGTAGAACTCTTTGTGGTTCGTCTCCGGAGCCACCAACACCACACCTATTTCTGCCTAATAACAGCAGTGTTGAGTTCTGCTGTATTCTGGTCAGAAGGGTCAGAAGGTAAGGAAGACATAATTATTTGAGGCGTTCCAACTTAGCCCTCAGTGGTAGCAATGCATCTGTGCCTAACCTCACGTAAGACTAGCAGGAGTAGAGTCCTACTTGAGTTTTGCCATACACGCGTTGCTAGCCTTGAGGCCTAAGTTGGATGGTCTCGTATTTGTGTATATCCTTTACAATCTTCAATTCATAGCACTGTTAACCTGACGTAATTGGGCTCTAAGTGATGGTTGTTAATTGGATAAACAGAGTATACAGAAAAGTAGGATCGCTATAAATATACCTTTAAATTATACTCGTATATAAAAAGGTGACTTGACCGACGAAGAGTCCTACCACTTTTGAATACTATCTGCTTAAAAGGACAAATAGCTCTACAAGTTAAAAGATCTTCGATTTTGATTTACACCGTCGTTGATGTGCGGTCCACATCGCCCTTGTTAAGAACATGTACGTGATTCCGTCCCGATCGTAAATGGGGCATCACGTATCGTATTTTACTTTGCCCCATTGCTACTTTATTTTGATGCTAAGGCCGAACACTTTATTACCAGATATCTTTCTTATAGTCACTTAAAAGGTAGTTTCTGAGAAAGTTACCTGTGACCTTTTATTGTTTCTATTATACTGAGTTTTCCGTTAATATATTATGAATAACATAAGACCCTATCAGCATATTGTCGTTTTTCAGGCGAATTTGCGATTTAATTAGTGTAATTTTAGATTTACGTATTTTGATAGGCATTATTGTATATTTTCTTTTATTTTAAAATGTAACGGCAATATGTACTTACGATATGCGGTTTTTCATATCTTTATCATCTATATTTCAAACGAGTTTCGAACGTAGAGTTGAATTATATTAAAACGAATGTATTTTGCTATAATATTAGTGTAAGCTCATACTTTCTTTTAGTATTAACTTTGGTTTTATATTAAAGTTTTACCGCTTGTTCGGTCTTAAATCAAGCCATATTTTTACTGAAATATTCAATTATGTTCTCGCTTGTTATTCGATCTAGTTTTGAGAAGCCTTAGCCTAAGGGCAAGCTCTCACATTAACATATTTTATTCATCGCCTAGCTGCTCGTAGACTTCCTCTTCTTCCTCGTTCATACTTTGAATAGGCTTAATTACTTTAAAAGTATTTTTTATATCGATAGCAACAAGTCGATTGTATTATGTCTTGGTTACATAATACTAATAGAAATGTCATTCCTCATAGATCTATCTGATTAGATAAATTATTTATTAGTACATGAGGTAAATGGAGTACTGACCTGAATGTCATGGTTTTTACCTATTGAAAGTTAATGGTGATGTGGATAAAAGAAGATTAAAAAGGATATAAAAAATCTGCATTATATTTCAAAGCGCTACAAAATATAGATAAGTACCGTGTATCACTGGTGGCATGGATAAACAAAAGGATGAATACAAAGTTCCTAGACTCACAACACAAATCTAAATTTACCAATTCATTATATTACTAGCTGCAAATTGCACACGGAACTCGCTGCGCTTCAGTCACACTATAATTCAGAGAGATATATTGTATTAATCTTTTACTCTTTTACTCCTAACGGATCTATCACGCTAGTAAACTACGGGTTATTAGATTTACCGTGGCAGTAGCAAATTGAAAATAATAACGCTTGTGTTTTCCTATATATTATGTTCTCCTAGGATTTTGACTGCGACGTAGGTGCCATGGGTACAAAGATGAACACACGGACTTAGAATAGAAATCTAAATTCATCATTTTGATCTGCCTGGGCGCTGTTCGATCTGACCTGATGGTGATGGCTCCGCCACGTGGGTCATAAAATACTATTTAAAGTTTTGATTTCTTATTCTTACGCCATAATGGTTACCATATTAGGACACTTGTAAATAATGATTTTGCTCGTCACCTTCTTCATCACCTTTCATAAGATAATATTTACAGTCCCAGTTTTTAAATTAACCTGCAGTTTACCGACGTATTATGCAGGTTGCAAACTTTACCTGTCAAACTAATAGTTAGTCATTAATAACTTTCAGTGGAATACCTTTAAAACGAAATATGTAGGTGCTGGCTTGAAAATCACTCATATGAGCATTATATATGAAGTGAAATTGAAAAAAAAAAATGCACTACTAAACTGCGCTACTGAACTTGTTGTAGTTTTAGTATTTAGTGTCCATATTATGTTCCAAAAGTTTAATTGCTTCATTGTTTATTTTGAAAATATGCATCAATGTATTAGTTGCACTAATTCTGCTGTCAGACTTGTCTAAACCTGGACAACACGATTATATATTTATTTCATTTGTATGGCTCGTATTATGTATGTTTATGGATAGTTATGACCATTTTACTACGTATGGAGTTAACGCTTTTTTAGTATTTAAGTCACAAAAAAGATATATACGAATGTCTGCAAAAAATAGTAGATACGGTAGTTATTAGCTTCTGTATCTCATTTTTTGTATATTAAAAAATGCTAGGTATCGCTCAAAAATCATATAAATTTAACAAGTAAACTAAAAATTTCGGATCACTTAACACATACAAATAAAAATGAAATAGATATTTTATAATCGGTGCTTAAGTAATTTTATAACATGAAACTGCAGTAATATATCACGTGAAGGAATGAAGGAAAATTAATTAAAGAAGCCAGATATGCCTTGAGTGGAGCTCCATTCGCGAGGTCATTCTCAACTAATCCTCTAGAGAATAAGACTGACTCGAGCGTCCATTTTACTCTATTCTTGCAATTAATTTACAAAAGCTTGCAGTTCTAAAAGTGAATATTTTTGTAGTTTTATCGTATGTTTTAATATTTAATTTGGTCTCAGGATACGCTGTTTTTAATTGTTCTATTTCCGATTTTTCCACCCAAAGCCGCCTTTCGAGAGAACCCATTACGTATTAAAGTCGGTTAAAAATGACTCAAATCCGCGATAAAAGTAATCATATCGTTGTCGGTTTTTTCATAAATACCTTGTTTCTTATTTGATCACAATATTTTTTATAGTGAGTGTATCTTATTTTGTATGAAGTCGATTAAAAATATGCCCTAATTTAACCGACTTCGGAAAGAAAAGAGGTTATCTATTCGTCATATTTGTCAAAATATATATTCGCAACTTCATGAATTAATAAAATCGTAAATATGTAAGTAAATAGGTCACACGATTTAGAATACACTGCAAGTAGTTTAATCAATTGGATTCAATTATTTCAATGGTTCAAAAATACATGATAAGTCTTCAATATTTTAATAACATCTGAACGCTAAAATCCTATAAATTCCTGACACGTAATTTAACAAAAAAATACTATTTATTTTGCTAATGTCTTCCACTCTCTAATAAACAGAAAAGAGCTTAGTCTTCCCTAATTAATCTTCTTCAAAAAACAATTTTACGTCACCTACTAAAAGCGCATTCTAATTAGAAAAACTTTGCCACACAATTTTATACTCTAGGCTTGAAGTTTTGGTGTGTTTATCCCTTACCCGTTCCGAAATAGCCTGGAAAATTTTGTTTGCATGCACGATTTTGTCCAGTTCGTGTCATTCGGGACACAATTTGGTTATTACCCGCGGAATTACAATGAAAACTGATATCCTTTGCGCTTATACAGATATTATCGGAAAATAAATGAGCCGTAATATCGGCTTTAATGGGAAAAAAGTGTTACGTCTATATCATGAATTACTGTATATGATATTAAAGGTAATGAGCTGAACCATAAAACCGCATCATAATGAATTCAATATATCGACATATTAAATTATTTGGACATGTTTCTGCCATTCCATTAGAGGTAAAATGGTTGATAAAGGCAGCATTTCTAAGTTAAGGTTTTCTATTCAAAAAAATACTGGCAATCTGTTGGATCCAGTGGCCCAAAGCGACTGTATTGACAACCTCAAAGAATTTTAAGAAAAAGCGGTAGTTGTGAAGTCCCAGCCAATTTATTTTCCGACGTACCTACCTAAAGTAAAAAGTTTGATTTGGATCGAGCTTGAGAGGAAATAAATTTTCGCTAAAATTGTAACAGGACGGTCCTTGGGTTGGTACTCGTTACCTATCGACGCTGGAAACGACCTAAAAGTTCAAAACATTTCCTTTAAGATTTCTAAGTTAGGTACATTTAGACTTAAAAGGTATTTAAAGGTTAATAATAATTATATTTAATCTGTATTGTGTCCGTTTTTTCCATACCCATATTCCAAGTTTCTGTATGACTAGTATGAGTAGATACCAATCTATTCATGAGCATTTTAATGTGGATTCATTTATGGACATAGGTCGGAGAGGCTAATGGGGATTTTTGTCAATAGTCTACGTATCTGCCATATGTTAGTGTTAGTGCTCGTAGTAGGTGTTGACGGTAGACAGGAAAACGCTGTTGCCCGTCCTCTAGGTACGTCCTCTAAGAAACGATTTTCTGATATTCCACTCCTACGGGGGTAAATTTGGTAATATAGACTGCGCTACGAAGTCGCGGGCAACTGCTAGAAAGGAATAAATGTATCGCATAAGCCACCATCATTTTCTCCTAATAACTTCGTATAAACACGGCCGAAGTAGCTAGCAACAGTTAGTTATGGAAATAGGCAACATTGGAACGCTTCCTATCGAAGAGGCACAATAATATTGACAAAAGAAACACAAATAAAGCTTTCCAGGCGTAAAATCACGAAATTCGCGAGCAATAGTCGGCTCCGGATCGCAGAATAAAAGTAATAGGTGTCATTAGTGATCTCGGGTGCTCATGTATTATTCATAGTGCATGGAAATATTGAGGTTCCCCCGCACATTCGAACAGGCACGGCGAACTTATTTAATAATGTCGCCGTGTTTTCGTGTTCAAAAATAAGTAATTTTCTATTGCTTCGGCCCGAGGAGATATATTACAATTTATGTAAGAGAATTTCATATTTATGATCGGGGAAAATATTAATTGCGATCTATCTATTAGATCTTTGCATTGCACTGTTGAACACAGGCCTCTACAAATTTTTTACCAAATAGTCCACGCGCCTGGTATGTGTATG